>CM067522.1:15434503-15603791 GCA_034509495.1 Acestrorhynchus altus | reverse complement strand
GTGTGTGTGTGTGTGTGTGTGTGTGTGTGTGTGTGTGTGTGTGTGTGTGTGTGAGAGAGAGAGAGACAGAAAGAGAGAGAGAGAGAGAGAGAGAGAGAGAGAGAGAGGATCAGAGGAAAAAAGCAAGAGAGAGAATGACAGAGAAAACATCAGAGAGGGGTATACAAAGGGATAGAGTGAGAGAGAGAGGTAGAGTTAGAGGGAAAGAGAGATAAAGATGGACAAGCCAGAAGACTATTGGAACAATGTTTTGTGGATGGATGAGACCAAAATAAAATGTTTTGGTTTAGATGAGAAACATTTTGTTTGGAGAAAGTAAAACATGACATTTCAGAATAAAATCTGTATCCCATCTCCTGAAATGTGGTGGTGGTAATATCATAGTTTAGATGTGTTCACATCTGGGCCGGAATGGTTTGCCAATTAATTCTTAAGGAAATTCTAAGTGAAAATACCTGAACATCTGTCTATGAGCTGAATCTCAAGAGAATGTGGGTCATACATCTAGACAATGACCCATCAGCTGTTTCCATTTAGAGCAGTTATTACTGCAGATGGGAGTCACACCAGATACTAAAAGCAAAGGTTCATAAACTTTTGCCACTTACAGATATGTGATATTGGGTCATCTTCCTCAATAAATCAATGAGCAAGTGTTATATGTGTGTATCATTTGTTTGATTTGCTCTTTTAAGACTTGAAAAACTAATGAAGTTTTATGTTAAATTTATGTAGAAATATGGAAAATTCTAAAGGGATTTTTTATTTACAGTCTATGAGGATATTTGTCTTGCAACAAACAATATGTAACAAAATTTACATAAAATATATTGTAGTTAAACCTTGAGTTTGTGCTTTTTTCTGGTAGTCAAGGATCAGAACGCAGACCCATATGATGAAGGATTATGTTACAAAACAAATTTCAAAAGTTGGATTTTATTACAAGCCATTTTGGAGCATTTCTATTGGTCCAGTCATCATGAAATGTAGAAAAAATGTAAAGAGCCACTGTCAGATTCTGAATTGAATTTATGATTCAATGATTATGAATTGAAATTGAAACACAAGGTTTCTGAATGACAGCGCAGATATAAAAATAGAAAATAATGAGCGGTAGCCTGTGCGGAGAGTGATAGTGAAACTGGTCTCAGGTCAGTGGTGAAAGGCTTTTCCCAGCATTGTGACTATATGGATGTTCTACTCACTGGTAATAGCTCTCTTTCACTCACAGGAAGAAACACGGGAGACAAAGAGATGGAAACACAGAGAGAGGGGGAGAACAAGAGGGAGAGAGAAGGAGAGCGAGAAAGGAAGATAGGAACAGTGGCAGACAGTGTCAGAGAGAGTGAAAGGGAGCAAGAGAGAGAAAGAGTGTGAGAGGATCAGAGGAAAGGTGTGTGTGTGAGAGAGAGAATAACAGAGAGAAAACATCAGTTTGTTTGTTCATGCTTTGGTAACACTAATGTAATATGGTAATGTCAATAAAGCTCATTTGAATTTGAGAGAAAATAAAGAGAAGAGGATGAGAAAGAAGGGGAAAAGAGTGTCAGGAAGGTTGAGAGAGAGAGTGGCAGACTGAGTGACTGAGAGAGAGAGAGAGAGAGAGAGAGAGAGAGAGAGAGAGAGAGAGAGAGAGATTTCTATTTCATAATCCAATAATATGAGCAGCTACAGAACTGAGGGCAATTGAATAACAGAGCAGCACTCATTACACTAACTGTATTAATAGAGAGAGGGAATTTAGAGGATGAAATCAAGGTTTTCCATTGATTCACTGAAGGACTGATGCACCCTCTCACCACTGTGTGTCAAAATATGAATTTGCTCCATTTGCTGTCAGAATTGAACATTACTTATGAAAAGATTCAGTTCTGAATCTTCAAACCTCCCATCAATATTTAAAGAAAATATTCAAACAGCCTCGTTGGTGAATTATTAAAGTGGATAAACAATTGCTTGTACATGCACAGCTTTTGTTTTCATCCCACTTTGGCTAGGGAAAAAGAGCATTGCTCAAGAGGATGTTGAAAGATCACTTGGATCGTGTTGCCATGACAACCGGGGAGTGTAGGGTGTGAGAGAGCGATTTTCAGAGATGGTGTAGGAACATGTTTAGAGCCACTCAATATACACGGCTGAATGTGAGCCAGGGAAAGCAAACCCATGATTTATCCATTTGGATGCCCAACTGGAGCAGGCTGGTCTATAAATACTGTATATAGTTGGAATGCAAATTAAAGTCCACTATTGTATTATTTCACTGCACGTACAGTGAATGCATTGCAGAATGTCCAGTTCATAAGGCAGTGAAATAAGCATATTGGTTCAGGAAGAGCTCACTGATCTCTGTGACTGGAATGATGTGGAGCCTACCAAAACATACACCCACGCTATAGTCTCCCAGATCGGTACCATCTGCTTCCATGGAGTGAGGCTGAAGAAAAGGAAATGACACACCCAACAATGTGTAGAGATTGTGCTTTTCATAGTGCTCATAGCTTTGCTTGTCATACACTAACACTGACCATTAAGTCCCGTAGGAAACTAGAATATATTGGAAAATTTTGTCAACCTACTGTGAAACAAAATTACTAATTAAATGTATTACATTACAAGACTGATAGATGTCTTCCCATAGTTGTCAAGCATCCACTTTATCAGGCAAGATAGTATTATCATTTAGAGCCATTAGAATATGAAATATATTTGAAATGCAGTGTCAGTATATTACACAATGCAAATAAAATATATTGTAATCTAGCTCCAAACAGAAATGTGCTTTTAATATTAATAAAGGGTCATCTTAATGTGTATAAAAAAATATGGAAAATGGAGAATGTGTATTTGTTAGAAAACGTTATTATGAAATATATAATATAAGATAATGTAAGAGAAATATAAGATATATGAAATATATTGTGGCCAGTGGTCAAAGATTAGCTCCCCTAGCTATAGGCTAACATCGACCTTAATGATCCACATGAAATTTCTATTGTGGCAATCAGGGCTTCTGGCTTCTGGCTGGTAGTTGTTCAAACCAGTCACTGTGGAGATATCGGGAACTGGGTTGATAGTAGCAGTCTTAGGCAGGTAGGGCTGGATTAGTAAAGAGATAACGGTATTGTCCAGCACCTCAGAACTGGTCAGCATGGTGCCGGCAATGTTGTCTGGACCAGTGGCTTTGTGGGGTCCTCCTTACTTCTGCTGGGGTCACGCTGAGGGACTTTTCTCCAGGTGGTGGGATGAGTCTAGGGCAGGGGGCGTTTGGATGTTTAAAGTGGGCGTAGAACCTGTTGAGAGCGTCAGGCAGGGAGGGGTCCCGAGGGAATTATGAATCTCTGGTGCTATTGTCTGTGATGCACTTAATACCTTTCCACACGCTCCATGTATCCTGTGAGAAGAGGTATCCCTGGATTTTCTGAGCATATGTGGATTTTGCCCTCTTAATACCTGCAGTCAGCTCTCTTCTAGCCCTCCTGAATTTATGTGAATCACCAGACCTGAAGGCAACATCCCTGGCTTCCAGGAGAGACCAGACCTCAGTGTTCAGCCATGGTTTCTGATTTGGGAAGCAAAATTGTAGTAAAATATAGAGTTTGTGCATTTTTGGGACGATCAAGCATTAGAGCGCATAGAGACTATGTTAGAAACTCAAATGATGAAGGAATATGTTACAAAATATATTTCACCATATTTTCATCATGATGTCTTGCTTCCAAAGTGATTCAAATATTCAGATTGCTTTACAGATTGATACAGTTGCTTTAAGACAAAAAGCTACGTACAGTAGCTGTAGTTGTAGTGGAAGTTCTTATTCCAAGCCAGTTTGGGGGCATTTCTATTAGTCTATTCATCATGAAATTTAGAAATAATACGAAGAACAACTCTCAGACACAAATTATGTCATAAAACCAACAGAAATTGAGATACAAGGTTTTTGTGTGACAAAAGCATGATTTTCTAAAAATAGAAAATAATGAGCTGTAGCCTGTGTGGAGAGTCACAGTGAAACGGGTCTCAAGTCAGGGGTGAAAGGCAGCTTTTCCCAGCATTGTAACAATATGAATGTTCTACTCACCGGTAAAAGCTTCCTTTCACTCACAGGCCCCATTAGACCTGTGATAGGTGTGGTAGATAACTCGGATAGTGTTCATATATTATTCAGACCTGGCAATGAGGACTTTCCAGCATGCAGTTTAAAATCAATAGCTTAAGAAAAAGAAGATTTCCAATAAAAAACGACTGTAAAACACATTTGCATTGATTTTACATTTTCAGGCCATCAAGCAGTGCTCTGTTGATTCTGTTGCGAATTGCCATGCCAAAAGCATCAGCGACAGTGCAGCAGGGTCATGTCAGGTGGGCCTTAGAAGCAGTTCAGTGTTCCCCCCTATGAATAATGTCTTTAGTCCGGGTCTTGCAGGTGAAGCACATTACAATTAGAAAGCCCTGTCTGTCCTGCTCCCATTCCATCTGTGATGCATTGCAGCTGGCAGCTGTGCTCGACTCAAAACACCGCCACTTTCCATTATGCGCGAGTGGGCCGCATTAACACCGGGGAAAATGACAGCTCAATCCATAATGGAGTGTGCTGGCCTACAGTCCTACATTAATGATCAGACCTTAACTGAGGCTGAGGCCGGGAGCGAAACAGCGTCAAGCATAAAATTGAGGAAACAGTGTTGTCCTGGGATGCAGATTGCTTTGGGGCATACCGGGTGTAAACACACACTGATAGTGTGAGTGATGGACAGTCTGGTGCTTGTGAATTGTTGGTGATGATTTATGCATGATGATGTCTTGGATGGAGGTCGTTTAAATGCTGAAGAGGTTGCTTTGGAGAATGCTCAATTACGCTCTTTAAAACAAGTGTGCAAAAGGGCTATTTTTAGAGCTATGCCGTTGAAGAACTGCGTGTGATACCATCAAGAAATTGTCATTGAAGGGGTATTTAAGTAATTATTTGTGTAAGTTGGTGGCACGGGGTGTGATGGTGTTTGCCACTGCCAAAAGTGCAAGATCCTTGAGCAACGTTTGGAGGTTCTTCAAGAAAACCCTGTCCTTTCATTGAATATTCCTTGAAGCGCCAAAATTGAATAACACGCACTTGAACTTCGATAGTTCATGTCGACATGTTATGAACAAGCTGGCCAGTGTTCAATCTCACTCGCAAGATCTCTTAACTTCCCAAGATTCCCAAGTTGTCCCCTGAGGCAATGCTTCATACTCAAATTACACACTTATATCCAATGCTTTTGAAAAAAATGAATGAATATTGAGCTTATATAGCACTTTTCAAAATAATGAAATATTTCACAACTGGCACTCACCACTCAGCCAACATACACCAGTGAGAAGCGATAGGCAATTATGCAAAGCGTGCTCTCTACTGGAATCCCCTGTCTACCATTTCACCTGATCTGCATGTTTTTATAATAGACAAAATGGACCAAATTTAACAAGCTAACTTTTTTAACCACTGCCTTACTATTTCCAGAATGTATTCCCATTTTATGTTACAGTATTATTCCAAAATGAAATTCCTTTCCCCTTCAAAATTCTACACACAATACCCCACAATGACAGAGAGAAAAATTTGTTTGAAATCTATTGTATTAAAAATAAATGTACTAAAAATAAAAAAAATAAAAATATAACATAAGAATTCACAGCTTTTGCTCAATACTTTGTTGAAGTGTGTTTGGCAGCAAATATAGCCTCAAGCCTTTTTGAGTATGATGCTACAAGCTCGACAAACCTGTTTTTGTTCTTTGCAGAACCTCTCAACTCCATCAGACTGGCTGGGCAGCGTTGGTGCAAAGCCATTTTTAGATATCTCCTGAGATGTTCAATTCTGGGTTCAAGCCTGGGCTACTCAAGGACATACACAGAGTTGTCCCAAAGCCACTCCTTTGTTATCTTAGCTGTGTTCTTAGGGTCATTACTCTGTTGGAAGATAAACCTTCATCCCAGTCTGCAGTCCAGAGCACTTTGGAGCAGGTTATCATCGAGTATATCTCTTTATACTGCTTGTGCTGCAGAAAACCATCCCTATAACATGATGCTGCCACCACCATGCTTCACTGTAGGAATGATATTGGCTAGGTGATGAAACCTTTTTGTTTCTCATGGTCCTTAAGGTGCCTTTTGGCAAATTCCAGACAGGCTATCATGTGCCTTTTACTGAGGAGTGTCTTCTGTCTGGACACTCTACCATACAGGCTTGATTGGTGGAGTGCTGCAGAAATGGTTGTCCTTCTGGAAGGTTCTCGTCTCTCCACAGAGCAACATTGGAGCTCTGTCAGAGTGGCCAGTGTGTTCTTGGTCACCTCCCTGACTGAGACCCTCCTACCACAAACACTCAGTTTGGCTAGGGGGCAGCTTTAGGAAGAGTCCTGGTGGTTCCAAACTTCTTCCTTTTACAGATAATTGAGGTCCCTCTGTTCATTGGGAACTTCAAAGCAGCAAAAATGTGTACCTTTCTCCAGATCTGTGTCTCAATACAATCCTGTCTTGAAGGTCTATAGACAATTTGTTAGACTTCATGGCTTGGTGAAGGATGATCTGTGGAAACAAGATTCTGAGGGGAAAAATGAATCCATTTTGAAATAAGGCTGTAACATAACAAAATGTGCAATAAGTGAAGCACTGTAAATACTTTCCAGATACACTGTATCCTATTATTAATGCATGAACAATGATGAATTATTTGGCAACAGTTTATCAAGCTATGGGGTCCCACAAGGTTCTAATCTAGAGTCTATCAACATGGAATTACACATTTTAAAATGTATAATCCAAAGAGTAGATACAGGTCAGCTTCCAACTTATCTGCTGAGAAGAGAGTTTTAACCCGCAAGTGAACCTGTATGTCCTCTGTACTTCAACAGAACAGGATCCATCAAAGTGAGTGGGAGTGTTCTTCCAGACGTACCACAAAAAGCTCCACCAATTATCTACAAAGCTCTGCCCGTTTGATGCACAGCACTCAGATAACCGCCTATGTTCAAACAGCTGTCTCAGAACTGCTTCTTCACATCAAATACATCCTCCCATCAGACAGGACAGGGGGAATATCGAACTACAGGCTGGACATTTACGCTTGACTTTGAGAGAGGGGTAAAGGCTGCCTATCCCTCAATCCTTAATCAATTCACAAGACAGTTTTCTACTTGGAATGTAACAATTGCTTCATGTTTGGAACTTTTTTTTATAGGTTCTCAGCTTCTTAGAGGTTCCTTAGAGAACCTTTAAATTGATAAATGTGTGTGTGTGTGTGTGTGTGTGTGTGTGCACGCGCTTCTTTAAATAAACATTTTTGTGAGATATGTGATGTGTAAAGAGCCTTTTAAATGATCAATGAACCTCTTTTAAAAGGATGTCATACATCAATCAATCATGACCAACTCGTTGTTTCTACATTCACTGTCCATTTTATCAGCACCTCTGATCATACAGGAACACTTTATAGTTCTATAATTACAGACTGTAGTCCATCTGTTTTCCTGCATACTTTGTTTTGTGGGTTGTGGGTCAGTGGATCAATGCTGCAGTGTCACTGCTGGACTGAGAATAGTCCACCAACCAGAAACATCCATGAAGGACTAAAGGATGACCAAAACAATCTATGCAGCAATATATGAGCTTCTGTCTCTGACTTTACATTTCTGTGATGGAGTGACTAAGTAGGAGTGTCAAATTGTGGACAGTGAGTGGACAGTTTAAACACTCCAAGACAATTGCTGTTATTGGACTTTCTGTTATTGGATCTTGGTTTCTTTCCCAATCTTGCCCTCTCTCATTCACTCTCTCTCTTGTATGTTTGTGTGTGTGTGTGTGTGTGTGTGTGTGTGTGTGTGTGTGTGTGTGTGCTTATGATGACATACTGATAGATAACACCACTGTGTTGTTCAAAGGCTCCTGGACCATTTTGTTGAGAAACCATTTTTTACAGGAAGCACAATGGATATGATGTACATGTTGGTGTGCTTTTCAAAACTAAAATCATGTCTTGTTTGGTCACACTAAAGAACCTTTTATTCATGCAAAGTGTTCTTTGAGTGCTCATGGTTCTATTCTGAAAAAGTAAAACAACAACAACAACAACCTGATTGTCCTTTATTATTTTTATTATTTATGTTTGTATCGGTATTATCTCTTCTTTGGACATTTATTCTGAAATTTGAACACTGTGTGAACAAAGAAAATGCTTCCCTTTTCTCATTTTCCTATATAACCCAATATCTGGGTCAGTAACATCATTAGCCTCTCCCCATCTTGCAGATCAGTCAGACTCTGGATGCAGGCTGAGCATGTACACATGGACAGAGCAGTAAACATGCACTGGAAGACTTCTTTTTAAACTGGGATTTAATTCAGTTGGAAATCAAGCTGTTTCCCAAGCTGGATTACTCACTAATTGAACACACAATAATGAGATGTCCCTTGGTAGATGATATGGTAGTTTCTTGAGACTGGTGTGTCATGTCTTTGGGTTACTCTGATCATGGGTTACGAAGCTTAGAAAGCAGCATGCCACCCGCAACATGCAGATCTCAGGTTCTAAGAGTTAAGTGTGACTCAAGATTCAGAATCGCTTAGACAATATGAAACCTTTTTTTATTATTTTCAAATTCATTTTTAAAAGGCCATAAGAGAAGGTTCTTAAGCAAGCCGCACGAGTTTTATCTAGGGCATTGCTTGATTGCATACGTCCAAAGTGGTATTGCTGTTTGTTTCTTTTTAGATGCTGCAAAGCGTAGGTGCAGTGTCAACAATATTCTGAGAGCTCATTTGACATTCACCTGTACAATGCGCAGCTCAAGTCTCAGTATTAAAAATTCAGTTAGCTTTCACTAATTACTTCTCATCATCAGGTTTTGAAGCTGTGATACTGTGTCACTTGTTGCTCAAACACCTTTTTTTCTGTCACCCTCATCACTTTCTTCTCATCTGCAGCATTCCTTCTCTCCTGTGAGCTAACAAGATCTGTAGCTCCGGCTGCTGTAGTTAGCTTGTGTAACAGCTTCAAGCCTTACTGCATTCCAGTTGGCTGTCACTGGGATGACAGATGGAGCGGCTTGTTCATGCCATCCATTATTATCAGCTCGGAGACGAGGAGAGCGAAAGCGCTAGCTCAAACACTACCTGTGACACAGGCCTGATCTATCACCTGCCCCACCTTCCACATGGCAGACAGAGTCATTCTGCAGACCTACACAAAGCCGGGCTTTAGCTGTTAACCTCATCACGAAGCACAGGTTCTACGTGCAAACCTGAGTCTGACTAGATTATGAATAAGACCAACTATCGCCCCTGTATTATGAGCATGACAGGCAGAGATTTGACCCACCACCTCTGAGGGGAATGTATATTAGAAGATTAGAATTGCTAAAAAGCTGTCAAGACCATCTGCTCATTAATGGTACCTTTATGCTACTCATTTTCTACTGCCTTTCATGGCTGATTAAGAAGCATTTTAGCTGAATAAGAATTGTAGCTGCTTGCAGAATGAACTGCTGGATGTGGGTCTACACTTAAATTCCTCACTCATTTGGTTTCACAGTAAGAAGCTGTACTTCTTTTGAATGTATGCTCCCCAACACATCCCAAAAATACTGAATTTACTATTTCTTATTTATGTATTAATCTGTTTTATCCCTTCTCAGGACTTTTATTCTGAAATTTGAACACTGTGTGAGCAAAAGAGAGCAAACAGCCCCCCCTCCTTTCTTGTTTAGTGGTAAAGAGACCATTGATATGCTAGCAGACAACAACATTATGATAGACGGTGTTTGATTTCTTGTATTATGACAGTTTATGACACATTTATAGCTTAAACCAAAGTCCAAACTCTAGTAGAAAATGTCATTTTTAAAGGGTAAAAGGTGGTAAGGGTTGATGTGGAGTAGTGGGTGACAACGCTTCAGACTTCTCCAACTTTTCACTTCTCACATAATGTCCATGACCCTCTCGCAAATTGACCGTCACATGGTTGCAGCTGCAGATCACTGACGTTCCAGGGTCACTTGAGTCACTTAAGATTTCATAAAAGGTTTACTTCTAGTAATAAGTATTTCAAGTTTGGTCTAAGACTTTGATGTCAAGTAGCTTGTCAGAATGATGAAAGTATTTATAAAACTACCAAAAAAATGTATTAGAACCTTGTTTGACCTTCAGGACACACACTTTCAAAGGACAGAGTAGACCTTGCATTGCTTGTGCTGGATGATTTCAGTGTTGACATCTTTCTGTGAATATAGGCTGTCACTTGCTACAGCCTTGGATTCAAATCTGCGTTCATTTCACCCTGAATCCCTGCTCTTCCACTGCTAATAAATATGCTATTTGAAGGCATAACCTACGTTTTTTCTTGGGTGTCACCAAACAAGAGTTCAAAAAGTTATTTTCCTGGCCGTTCTAGTAAAGGAAGAAGGCGAGACCTTGTGCAGTCTCTTCCTGATGCATATACTGTAACATCAACTGTAGAGCTACCTGTGATGTAGATGTGCCATGATGGAATTTTAGGATGGTTGAAGATTCCTTTTCACATCTTGTGGTCTGCTCTTCCAGTTAAATTCCAGCCAGAGTTCACTGGAAGGGGGGAAATTTGGTGGGAAAAGGTGCACAAACAAAAGGAACTGCAGGAAGTCAATTCAAGACATTGGTGGACCTTCACCAGGAGTGGACCGATGTCAGTTTCAGTGCATCAAGAGCCACCAAACACAGAAATCTCCAGGAGAGGGGCTACAACTGCAGCATTCCTAATACCAAGCGCCTTCTGAGGCAGAGACAGCATCAGATGTGTCTTACCTGGACTAAAGAGAAAAAGAACAGGACTGTAAATTTGCATTTCATTTGGAAAACAGGAGTCCTAGAGTCTCAACTCAAGCTCATAGAGTCTGGAGGAAGAGTGAAGAGGCACAGAACCCAAGGTGTCTGAAATCCAGTGTGAAGTTTTCACTCTCTGTGATGGTTTAGGGCGGTGCTGGTGTTGATCCGCTGTGTTTTATCAAGTCCAAAATCAACACCGCATCTTATGCTTCATGCTTCCATCTGTTGACAAGCTTTATGGAGATGCTAATTCCCTTTTCCAGCAGGAATCAGCACCTGCATACAGTGTCAATGTGTAATATATCTTGTGAAATATTTTAATGATTTGAGATACTGGATTTCAGGTTTTCATGAGCTTTAAGGCATACTGATCAAAAGTCAAACAAAAAGGCTTTAAACATTTCATTTCAGGTGTAATGAATATATGAATATATATATGAATATTTTCTGAGCTGCACTAGTGTGTCTGTTGAGGAGTGTGTGTGTGTGTGTGTGTGTGTGTGTGATTGCAGTGTCTGCAATATGCATTTTGTCACTGAATGTAGTTTGGTGGCAGTAGGAAAGAAGTTTTATTTGAATATTTTTTAATAAATTAATTAATAAACAGGTTTAAAAATTCTGAGGTACCTAGAGATCACCCAGTATGTGTTTAGAAGGACTCAAATGTGAATTAAGTTGAACTCCTTCTTTGTAGGATGCTTTCTTAGTTTGACATACTTTTATATGCCAGAAAAACCCCAGAAAAGTATTTGTAGGAGACAGTCACACATATCAAATATTGTTATTGAGTATTAAATTTGACCATGTTTTGATCAAAACTTTACTTACACCTACAATATTTCCTGAAAAATCCTATTGGAATTCAATTATCCAGAGTGTGATTGAGCTGAAAATGCAAGACCTTTGATGAGTTATTTGTTATTATTAGATTGACAAGGATATTTAAAACAATACATTCTTCAAAATATTTGACTGAAGACTGTCTGAGCGAAGAACGAGCGCAAACAGTCCATCTTTTCTCATTTTCCTCTATAACCCAATATGTACATGGGGACAGAGTGATAAATGGGCACTGGAAGGCTGCTATGGCATTTCATCTGGGATTTAATTCAGTTGGAAATGAGTGAATTTTTCAGAGCTGGATTACTCACTAATAATTCATCACTCAACGTCTTGCAGTTTGTTATGACAAGTGGATCATGTCTGTAGGTTGCTCTGATCGTGAGATATGAAGCTTAGAAAACGACACATAACTGCTTGCAAAATGTGAATCTTGGCTTGTAAGAGTTAATGTATCTTGTCCAATATTCAAAAAGCTATGTTAGCTAGAGATTAGTTTATCTTCTACCTACTTAACTCTTCTACTCCTAGAACTTTAACACACCATTGTATATGCAATGTTCCTGATTTTAGGATCTATACAGGTCTAAATAGTGTCTTCTAAAGGTCTGAACTCTCCTTGTTTTAACTTGTATGCTCTTCAAAATGAGTTTTTGGACCACTAATATCAAAGAACCCTCTTGGTTCCCTGAAGAAACTCTCAATGGATAGGTTTTTTTGCGTGTATTACACACAGAGATGGATTCTGCATTAATTTTGGTTAGCCTGAATTCTTGATGGCCTGCTGCTAATGAAAATGCACTTTGAAGCCATAACCCAAGCTTTTTCTCTTGCCGCAACACAAGCAGGACTCTGTCTTTTGGGAGAGATTTCAATAAGCTGCTCTTTAGCTTGATGCCAATGCCACCTTCTCCTCCGCAGCAGTGCACTGTGGGTACGTTGAGGCACAAGGGAGAAGGGGCTTGTTTTGTCCATGGAGCGGCAAGGGAGACAGATGGTGCCCACAGCCAGAGTTGCATCTCCATCCTCCTCGACTTGGCAGCCAAACACGACAGTCTATGATTCAAGTTCACACACACACACACTCACACATACACACACACACAAACACACACACACACACACACACGCTTCCTGGAACCATATATACATGTTCTACACGTTTCCCCACAGAAGTATGACTAATTAAGAATTGAGCTTCAAATCTGATGGACTGCGGAGGAGCAATCTTCACCGTCATCGGGTCTCACTAATCACTTGAGGATCCAAGACTTTGTGAAGAACACATCTTACTTGTCTCAGCATGTTAAGAGCATGAAATCAAGAGCATATGGTGGTGTTCTCCCTGTTGTCTAGTTTCCCCCCCTTTCAGCCGGAACATAAAGCTGCCTTAGGTCTACCAGCTTTCTAAACCTTGTTATCAAACCTCTTCTGGGGCATTAAGAAAGAAAGGGGATGTGAAAGCTGCCTTTGATCTTGGGTGAAGTTTGCAGACTTTGATTCTTATTCCGTTTGAACAAGCACTTTCAAACGATACCATAAGGTGTCAAGATTTTACAACACCTCCAGAGAAAATAATTCACCCATAGACAGAGCCACAACAAAAATCCCCTCTAAACCAGGGAGATTGAGTTAAAATTCAATAAGAATCTTTTAGGAATGTCCTCAAGCTGAGGTTCAGAACATCATCATGGCTGTGGCTGAAATGGATCCCTATTCCCTCATTAGTATTGTGCTATACAGCGGGTAGTCTATTTCATTTAGTAAGCAGTGTAGAAACACAGATGAATTCAGGCAGTTCCTCATCAGCGATACGTGCCAGCACCAGTCACATAAACAAACATGTTTGAGCTGTGTTTAAGCTCCGCCCACACACACACAAACTGAATTCTGAATTAAAATTAGTAAAGCTGTTCATGGAAAAATCCTTAATTATTTTGCTTACAAACATAATCCTCCCATTAACAAACAAACGTTATATGGAAAACATCACAGCGTCCAGTGGCTCGTAACTATCTCGGGGTTAGCAGGTATATGAGCAAATGTCATCAGCTCCATTCATTCCACTGTGTTGCTTAGTAATGAGATTCACAGATGCATTCTGGCCCCTATTTAGCTCATGAAGTTCGATACAATGTTTACCTTAAATGACCAGTGAATTGTGGGAGTTTATATTGCCCCCAAAATCACTCTTGAATTCCACTTTATGATTCAGACACCCTAAAACATGAATAGGGGTTCATTTCAGTTACAGACAAGGTCTAACGATTATGATTCAGTGCCATATTCTGTAAAGTATCATTTAGAATCACATCCATTTCTATACTGCATATACAATATGATAATCACAGTTCATTAGATTGCTTTAGAAAGCAGAGGAGCAGGCAAAGATTGCCAAGAAGGAAAGGCATTGTTGTTAACGTAATGATGTTGCTGATCTGATGTTGTTGATGTTGAACTTCCTGAGCCACTAAACCTGTAACATAAAGAAAAAATAAGCTTTTTAAAATAATATATCATAATTAAATAGCTCACAATAATTTATCAGTTATAGGTCCAGGTCCAAACCTGGACCATGGTGGATCTTGTTGCTGAAATCGCTTTATATTACAAGATACATGATATTGTCTCTGCAGTGATTTAGGGAGTTGAAGATGTAGTGTTGGTGTGGGTGGTGGTGGTGGTGGTGGTGGTGAGGGTGGGGGGGAGGTTGGGAGGCAGCTCTGGTTGCTGAATCCGCAGGTATCTGTAGTCATCTATTGTATGGTACAAGATATGTGATATTGTCTTTGCAGTGATTTCAATACAGCAAAAATGGCCTAGAGCAACTCCTTATACGGCACAGTTCCTAGATCTATGTATAATGTATGGCCACTCATTGACCATGGCATATTAGCTGAGAGAACATACGAAGCCTGTGGGATTGTGTTAAAGCAATATTATAGTCCATCAGCCGATGTGAAACTGCCTGTCCTATTTCTAACTCTAAAACAATGTCTTTGTTGTGGCTAATTTCCCTCTCAGAGGGAAACTGTAGAAGATGTCTAATGATATTTGCAGGATGTGATCACTCAGTTCGGATGTTCTGCACTAGTCTGACAGATATGAGTAGAAGAAGCTCTTTAAAAAGTAATGCCCTGCGATCAGGGAACTGTACAACATTTGGATAACCTACATTTAATTGGGCAAGTAGACCAAAGTGTATACTTCAAAATTAAGGGTCCTTAAATGGTTTTGGCTTGGAGGTAAAAATTCTAATCCACAGAAACGGACTGAATCATCTGATATTGGCCTGATACCAGTACCCATCCATTCTTCTATCCAAAAGATTTCCAATATCCAACAAAACAGATATTTATAGTATTATAGTGCTCATACACTATATACATATACACTATATATGTACATATGAGTACTGGGACACCTGTTTGTTTCTTCCAAAGCCAAACCTAGTTTATCCTGCTTTTGTTGGAGTAACTGTCTCTTCTGGGAATACTTTAGATTTTGATGAATTTGCATTCAGTGACATTTGATTGCATTCAGTGACAAGAGTGTTACTGAGGTCAGGATATTGGATGGTCACCACCCACCTCATCACCAACTCCCCAAGTCATCACAAAAACATTAGATGTATCATCATTATTCCAGAGAACACAGATCCACTGCTCAATGCTGGGGGCTTTATACCCCTCTAACCCATGCCCCGGGGGTAGTTGTCACCACAGAGCTTGATATTGGTCTCATAAGGCCAGAGAACCTTGAACCAGTCTGCCTGAGATCATGAGCAAACAGTTTAGCAGCCTTGATATGACACTTTAAAGGTAAAAGAACCTTATGGGCTCATCTGGAACAGAGACAAAATAACAGAATTTAATAAATACCACAAATACTTACCAGAAACCACCCGCTATGAGACCGGCACAGGAGGAAACTTTGCTGTCCTGGCTGTAGATAGAATGTTCCAATTCCAGATGATGGTTCCACTTCTGTTTGATGCTTCCAATGGTGAAGACAGATAGACCCAACTCCCTGGAAAGGGAATTTTACCCCTCCACGATTTTGTCTCTGATGTACATGGAATGTTCTTTACTCTTTCACGTGTTAACCATGTATGAGTGTTGTGCACTTGTTTGGGGAGGGGCATTTATATTCATAAGAGGCAGGAAAAAACAGATAATTAATCCAAGCTTGTGAAGCTCATCATACTTAATACCTCAATTACTTCTTAATACTTGAGGGAACCAAACAGAATTCTGGTGGTTTGAGGGGCTGAATAATAATTGACCCTCTGGTACATTTCACATGTCTAGGCCCATCTACAGAAAATGTTATTTATCTTTAAAAAATGGTGTGTAGAATTTTGAGGGGAAAATTAATTTCATCCATTTTGAAATATGGCTATAACATGAAAATGTGCAAAAAGGGAAGCAATGTGAATACTTTCTGGTTATATATGTGGAATTACTTGCAATAAGATGGAAGACTAATGATAGTTACTTAAATACTAGATACTACTGGTAGTGTTTATATCAACAGTCCAGATTAACAGTGAAAGGAAATTAATAAATTAATCAACCAACCCAATAAAAAACTAATTCGTTTACAACACATTAAAGCTATTTCAACAAGAATTCCAGCCGACCCTGGTGATGCTAAGGAGTTCCTCAGACTGTTCACAGTGTGTTGCTCTACCCCAGAGTGTTTTCTGGCTCTACTCTTAACACAGCTTGATAATTAGTCTCAATCTCAAATTTCAGATTCACAGAGCAGAACTGGGAAATGAGTCATAGAAGAAACTTCTTTTGCTTTATGTGTCATTTACACTTCGTCAGTGATGCCAACGTGTCTCGCTAGCTTGTCGTTAAATCTATATACAGAATTTGTTTGACACACTTGTTTGACAGTCTGAAGAATTGGCACAGTGTTAGTCACTATAACCCATAACCACATGGTCACAAATTCAGAACCTTTCGTGCCACTTCAAAGAAGGAAGATTAAATGTCAGAAGCCTGCAGGTCCTAATATCCTGCCCTTTCATGGTACTTTATTGCGATCTGATGCCTCTGACTGATAAAGTACTGCATAGTGAAGAGGGGCACTTTGTTAGGAGCACTTTACTAATAACTGGGTGGGTTTCTCCATTTAGGCTTTCTTTGAAGGAGCAGAGCCAAACACCCGGGGCTTAGCCCAAATATCCAGAACCATGCTCGCTTCTAAAGATTTATTTGCCCATTTACAGCAGCAACATGAACTCTTTTTCAAGCCCTCTGTAACAGAATTCCTTAATAAATCAGTACATTCTATGTATATGCAAACTTAATAGTTGCTGACTCATTTTCATTTCTGCCTCCTATAAAGAGGTAAAGATTGTCTGAGGTCCAATATAAGTAATATCCATAAATTACAAAACCTGAAATATTAATCTTAACACCTCATTCAGGTTATAGTTTGCTGGAAAAGAATAAAATGAAGGCTCCAGAATAATGGTAATTAAATAGGTCTTAACAGTCTCAAAATGAAATTAAAAGCTGCAGAAGAACATTTGCTCTTTACATTTTTATTATATTTTTGTACAAAAAGATGAACTAAAATATAACATGACTAACAAAGTGCTTAACTTTCTGTCAGTTAGCACAAGAACCTTGTCATCGTTAACTTACGGTCAGATATGTTACAATATAAATGTTGTAAATGAATCTGTGAAATGTTCACTGTTTCTTACATTTCATATCTAAAATGGATGGACACAATTCTCACAAGTCCAAGAGCTACATGTAACCTTTTAGTCCTCAGTCAGTAAGATTTCATTAACATTCAGATTAAGCACATTTCAAGGGTTCTATTAGTCCGTGAGCTTTATTACATTCACCGCTTCACACCCTCAGTGGTGTGTACTCACCTGAAACATCTTTCTTTGATGTTGCTGCCTCTGCTGAAAAAAATGTTTTCTGTCGATAATGGCTGTGAATCACTTTGTGTTTACTTCATTTCCACCACTGCTTGCTCAAGCTTGTTTGTTCCCGGCTGTTTTTGTTCCATTGACTGATGGGTTTTGTTTTTGTTCAGTAGGATGGGCTGGGGTGGGGGTATGTCCCTGGTCATTCTCATTCCATCAACTGGTGGATTTTGGTTCTGTTCATATGACCAAATGTTCATATGATCATATTGTTCAATCAGGGGTGGAGGCCCATAAGGAGAGAGGTTAATGTTAAGGTTTGGGGCTTGTGAAATAATATTCAGGGCTTTAGCCCTGGAAGGCCAGGCCAGGCCAGGCTGCTGGTGACACAATGAGTGCACATGCCCGTTAGGTGCTTCTTCCCTTTCCTCAGGGCCATGGCTGTCCAAAGTGAGTGCTGAGGACTTTCTTGAGGATGCATATTCTGGATTTAATCTGATAAATGAACAGATAATCCATTTTGCATAGATTAAAAAAAAACAGGCAAAGTTATTTGTAATTTCTTTGTGAACTGTGAAGGTGTGATATGAAGAAGACAACTTGTGACCCACTTTTCCTTTTTATATTGACAAAGAGGACACTAAATTAACTCTGCATGCTTGTTTTTTTTTTTTCTCGAGCAGTCTGTGCTTTCTCCTCCAAACCAGACCTTTAAACTAATCTCCAAAATGATCCAATAAATCTGTACTAATTGTACTGCTGGCCAGACCAAACTACAGGTTTATTAATATCAAGCAATAATTACACTGAAAGCTCTATCAGTTAACACCAAAATGTTTTTGGAAACTGGGCCATGGTTCGACATTAAGTTCCCCACCAATACACAGCCTCATTCATTTAGCTTTGTAGATACACTGCAAACTCTGCCTTTGTCCAGTAGCCTGATATCTCCTCTGCTAAGCAGGCCTTTATATAGCCTTATTGATCTTCAAAATGATCCCACAATTCTGTATTAACTGTACTGCTAGCCAGACCAAAATATAGGAATATTAATCTTCAATTAATCAACTTTATTATATAAATAAATATAAATTCAAATAATCCTACAACTTCACTCTATTGCTGACCAGTCCTGAAATATCATATATATATATAAACCCAAAACACACACACTACTAAGCATATTAGATCAGCATGCAGTTCTGTTTGAAGCAGATAAATGATTACAAGTATGGTCTGATTATACACTTTGTCTGGCAAGATACACTTGCAGGAGGGGTTAAAAGTGCTTCCACCTCTGCCTTGTAAAAAGGCTTTCAGAGGCTACTTTTGGTTAATGTCCCTCTTTACCGCCACACATCCCTCTATGGTGCGCTCAAGACATTTTGCCCATTCATTCATTCATTCATTTTCCAAACCGCTTATTCCTGAATAGGGTCACGGGTGAGCCTGTCTAGGGCGGGAAACAACCCTAGACAGGGCGCTAATCCATCGTAGGGCACACACATGCACACACACATCCACACACTAAGGGCCACTTTAGAGTCACCAATTCACCTATCATGCATGTCTTTGGACTGTGGGGGAAACCGGAGTACCCGGAGGAAACCAGCGCGAACACGAGGAGAACATGCAAACTCCACACAGAAACTTCCCAGGTCACCCCACCCAGGGATCGAACCCAGGTCCTTCTTGCTGTGAGGCAACAGCGCTACCCACTGCGCCACCGTGCCGCCCACATTTTGCCCATTTCGGGCATAATTCATTTTTTATTAGCGCCTCCATTTCCATTGTGGGATACCAGTTCTGATTATACATTGTGGATGTTTGAGTACAGAAACTTTAACATTTTTTATCTCTATTCATACTACACTGTAACCATGTGCAATTATTATGAGTAATTAGTATGCAATTAGGATGCACCCATGGTTTTATTCATAGACCTCTATACCAGTGTTTCTCCACCCTGGTCCTGGAGGCACTACTGCCTTTCACATTATAGCTTTAACCCATGCAAACCAGAAGGGCTTGTTAATGAGCTGATTGGTTGAATCAGGTAGAACCAAGATTGAGAAACAAAGATTCAGATCTGTGTTCCACCTCTAATCTATATGTGAAGTTTCTTCATGACACAAAAAATGGCTTGCTATAAGCAATAAGAAGATGCCAAAATAATCAACATTGTGTCTTTCTAAAAGTCAATGAATAGAAACCAGAAGGTAAACTACAGGTTCTTATATTCTATGTTTCATCTTTTCAAGCAGGGCAGACATGAAAGTTCTCAAACTGTTATTAAGAGAAAGCTGGAAGAGAGAAGTTATAAAACTATTCTAACTTTCAGCTTTCAAGAACATCAGCAGGGTTGTAGCTTTGACTTCTCATAACGCAGAACGTCTCTGACAAACATACACAAACAAATGTCGAGACACACAGACTTTCAGGATGTGTCAGGAATTTGTCTAACTTCTTAAACAGAAAAGAGCTTGCGTGGGGTGAGACAAACCTAGCCCCTTGTCACAAAGATGGTGGGGAAAAAACAATATGTTGCTTTGTGGCGTTTGAGAATGATGTGCTGAACCTGTGAAGATGCTTATGTGATATTCAGAGATGAATCTCATGAGATTCACAGGTTTGTTTTGTGAAAAAATGTAATTAGTTATATATTCTGACTGTGTAGTGAGAGTCCTTTCTTCAACTCTTTACTTCTTCACCACCTGGGTTTCTACCTCTTTACGAAAATACTGTCATTGTCAAAACATGGCGAGGAAGGAAGATAAAGGTCAGGAAAACTAGATGACAAAAATATACAGGCTCTGAGAGGTTAAGTGGTCAAGCACTATGATCAGAGAATTGCAGGTTCGAATCTGTGTCTCCATTTAGGCTTTCGTTCATCTAAAATCTCCCATTATACTACATCCCAAAGGTGGTCTTTTGGATTCAGTGGTCTATTGGAAGGCCACTGAAGAACACAGATCTCCTTGTCATGTTCACCAAACCAGTTTAATACCATGCTTTTTGACCTGTTGTGTTATCATGCTGGAAGTAGCCAGTAGAAGGTGGTCAAGAAAGGAAGGGAAAGTGTTGAAGCAATAATTGGTATTAACAGGTCCATCAAGACCCACACTATACAGAGACACACAAGGGCCTTCACCTGATTTTACTGAGAGGTCTCTGGTGAAAAGTGAGCACACACACCTGGAACGGTGGCCAGCATCTTCCAGAAGGAAGGAAGATAAAGGTTGCCAGCAACAATAAATGATTAAAAAGTACAATATACAGGCTCGGAGTGGCTCAGTGTCTATGATCAAAATATGATGAAAGGATTGCAGGTTGGAAACCTGTTTGTTGTCAGCAGTCAGAGCCTAAGAGTGCAACATTGGCCATGGTAGATGTCATTCTCTCCCCACAGGCATTGGTTGCATTTTCCTCCTGTTTGAGAAGTAGTGCAGGCTTGCCATCGGCAGCCGTAGACTTGGAGGCCATGCTCTCTCTGGATAGATGACACTCTCTCCCCACATCATGCCTGATGACTGGCATCTGTTAGCAGTTATATCTACACTTTTCTAAGAGCACATTGATGCAATGGTGGCAGCTCAAAAAGAGGTGACTGGCTTGTCATCCTCCTCTATGTATCGGTAACATTGTATGTGATAGGGACAACAATGACTCGTGGCGGGGCATCACTGCTTGCTGAATGTACTCAGTCATGGCTGTTGAGTTGCTGCATGAAGCACAGTCTATCATTTGTCCCTCTCTGTGGTTCACGAAGGTCTCCCAGATCCTTTATGTCACTGATGTGTGCGTTCTTTCATCCACTGGTGCCAACAGTGTAGCATGGTAATGGTAACATTGATAAGACCAGCACAGTTCCTGGAATATATATATGATAGATAGATAGATAGATAGATAGATAGATAGATAGAGAGAGAGAGAGAGAGAGAGAGAGAGAGAGATAGATAGATAGATAGATAGATAGATAGATAGATAGATAGATAGATAGATAGATAGATAGATAGATAGATAGATAGATAGATAGATTTTACCAGGGGTGCCCAAACTTTTGCATGCCACTGTACATGAATAAGTAGGTGCACAGGTGTCCCTAATAGAAAATGTGTATGTATGGTGAGGCATGAGCGGTTCATTGTTGCCATGGATCCAGCTCTACATCTTTTCTCAACATGGAAACCATTACAGAATGAAGATGTGACAAACACTCATGGTCATTTTTGGATCAGCACAAAATACTATGAAGACCTAAAGAAAGAAACTCCCACACTCCAACAGCCAAAGGTGTGGGTGCATTAAATTTATGCACTCTATTGATTGGAACCTCACATCAAAAGCGTGCAGAGTCGTACTGGCAGTGCTCTGCGGAGCTGTTCTCCTAATGAGGCTATAAACCAGGGCTGCTGCTGCTGCTGCTGCCGCTGGAAGCTGGTGGAGCTGACCAGTGAATGCTGTTGATTAGGATAATTGAGATAAATGTGTCTTTTGCATTCATAATGCAGCATGTTTTTGCTTTGCTTGCTTCCATTCGTGCTGATCATTTGGAATTTCAAGGAGTTATTCTTACCATTCCAGGCAGGAAAAGAAGTGAATAAAATGGGCCGCAGACTAATCCTGGGACATTTACACACTGACTTAAAGAGATACTTCTTTCCAGGTAGGTCAGCAGTATAGAGACTTCAGACTCCAGAGAACAGGATTAATGGCCAGGTGGCCTTGAAATGGTATGCCTTAATTGACAACATCCCATGTGGGCAAAAGCATTTTCCTGTGAAGCATCAATCAAACCTCATTTTATTAGAGTACTACGGTGTGATTCATCTACTGATCTTGCATGAATCTCTTTATTGCTTTTCTGTTTCTAATTAAAAGGACATTAAAGACAACAATGGGGCCTGATGTCATTGTAAAAATGCCATATGAGGTTATGACTCAGAGGGTCTCAGAGTTGGGAATGATTAAATGGTACACACACCCGGCATTGTTTTCTTCCCCTAATCTCAGAATCAAAAAGCAGGCAAGAGACAGCGAGAGAAAGTGGGGCATGCTTGTCTTGGATTTCTCAGGGGCTTCATTTTGGCTAAGCACACCACATTGCTTATGCATTCATTAGAAAACTGGAAAAAAAAAAAACATGCAATTCCTCTGACACACAGTGCAATAGATTTATGTCTTGGCACAACAGCAACTTACCTGCTGCCAAAATATAAATAGACTCTTATCAAACACAGGTCGACTCCAATAAGGTAAAAAAAAAAAAAAAAAACAGAAAAAGATCAAAATCAGAGTACGTTTATTCTTATTTATTTATTTATTTATTTATTTATATGGATGGAAATTGCTGTCCTTTACACTGATACACTGTATATCAGGTAGCCAGTTCTTGATGTTGATGTGTTGAATCAGGAAAAATGGACAAGTATACGGATTTGAGACACCGGATTTGACCAGAACAACTGATGTCTAGACCAGTGTTTCTCAGCCCTGGTCATAGAGGCATCACTGCCCTGCATATTTTAGAGCCTGTAGGGAGCAGACACTCAAAAGGCCCTGATTTTCTTCCTTACTAATGTCATGGCTCCATTAGACAGTGAATACTCTTCAGGAGAGGTTTTGACCACCAGTTTTATTAATTCATATTCAGAGGAGTTGAACCACTCTTTTCCATCCCTACTTGAATGACTATAGCAGACAACATAGCAGACATTTTTGGCTGTTTCGTGTTAGTCATTTGTGTTTGCTATTTTAAGAATAACGCACAAAGAATAATAAAATGGACGATTTTGTACATTGCAATAAAATGCCTGTAAGACAGAAGAGCAGAGCTGTTATTTTTACTGATGAATTTATTAACTGATAAAACTGATACAACTGCAGATTGTGTGGCTGGCATGCAGCTAGACCTTCGCTGTACAGCTCCCACACACTGCGTCATGTGTCATCTGTCACAACTAGCTCGAGTTTTGCTATGCTTGTAGTGTCTCTTCACGTGGCACAGCTTTCTCTTCTTCATGATAAGCTGCTGTGCTAACCTGGGACAGCAGAGTAGCAGACTGCTTGCATGCTTTCAGCTTTGGAATCACAAAGACACAAGTTTGTTAATATTTTTAGAATAAAGTTCATCACAAAATCTTCTCCTTGATGTACGCGTCGGAAGCATCAGCTGTCTGAATCTGAGCTTTCTTCATCGCAGCAAGTTCTGACATTTATTTCTGTCTGATCTTATTTATCATCTTCTGATCGTGATGTGTTACTCAAATGTTGCTGGTAATAAAAAAAGAATTTAGTTTTTGGTGGTTTTAAATTGAATCCATTCTTTCTCATGAAATTCTGCACCCTTTCTTCTTAAAATTCATTGTGCATTGTGTCCAAAACCCTCCTAACTTCAGCACCATGCTTGTTTCTTTGAAAAAAACGGACACTTCATTTTGATGATGCATAAAGGTTTTTCTCCTCTTTGTGTATATGTTGCTGCACAGTCGAACAGTCGAACCGCTGCCTGATAAATCATCTCGAAGATTATTTGAACCAATGGATTTAATTTGACCTAACAAAGCTACGAGCAGTTCTCTTAAAGTTCTCTTAATCCCTATTTGGATGGGATTTACTAATATTCTCAGTGATTTTAGACCCATTAAAATGTGCCGTGCAGTCGATTAAGATTCTGGATCCTTTTATATTCTGTAAAATGAACCATATAATGAACCTAAGAGTTATATGAATCCAGTGCAAATAACAATGTGTGTAAATATTCCATTATATCTTGAGTTATTCAAGTCTGAAGCAAACCTGGTTCTGTACAACAATCAATCCTCAAATCCAGAAGAAGAGCCAAAGTATTCCTCAGAGATGTAACACTCGAAGCAGTTTTTATGTAAGTGCTTTCATAGCATAGCATAGCTTGCATACCGACTTGCATGCTACTTAAATATCCTCTACCGTTATTCATTCATACTTGTATCACAACGACTGCAAGCATAATTATATTTTTTCCCCTCTATTTATGTATTTCATTTCTTTCCTATTTTTCTTTGCCCTTGTACCATGCCTTTGTTTATGCTCTCCAGCGTTGACCAGAGGAGCATGGGTTCCTCTCTTGAGCCTTGGTTTCTCTCAAGGTTTCTTCCTCCTAGCCTGAGGGAGATTTTCCTTGCCACTGTTTGCCCGCTGGCTGCTCTTTGTGACAACTCCTTGGTGCAAAAAGCGCTATATAAATAAACTTTGATTGATTGATTGATATGTTTTCTAGTTGTGAATAGTGGACGACATGTTTTATGGGATGTTTGTTTTGTATGACTGCAAACAAAGGTGTATAAAACATTAAAAAAATGCCGATAGCCTGTGGGAAACTTACAGTACTCCCACGTTAAATGAATCCTGTCCAAACAGGACTATAGAATCTTACAGACGCCAACTTGACCTCCACCTTTTAAACGCCATTGCTTATTTACAATATGAACCAATGTAACAGGTACCTTAAATATTTTTTGCTGCCTTCTTATAGTCTTCTCCTGCTTTTAGTAGTCATTTTAATTGTCAGAGTGTTTTAGGCAGCTGCACAGAGGAGCCCATGGGTGCTGATTGTTGCTGCAAAGTTTGAAGTGTTTATAAAGTGATTACATTTTCATCACTTGGTCTTTGCTAACAAGCACTGTGAACAAGATATAAGCCACAATATTTTGCCCAAACTTTTGTATTCCAATATTTGTTTTAACATTTTCTTTCTTCTCCTCTACTCCGTATAACGCTAGGAGACCGTCTGTGCCGCTGCTTGTTTGTTTTAGAAATAACAAGTGTTTAAAAATGAAAAAGCTTCATATGACCTTTGGAGCCAGGGCCTTGTACTGTGAACAGACTGACACATCATTTCCATAGTTTGTGTGCCTTTAGTGTGTCTTGAGCTGCCATGGTGATGGCATTTAGTGCTCTAATAGAACAGTTCATTACTGTCAGTAAGTGGAGAGCGATTCTGCTCTAATGACAGCGTGTGAGGATTCTCATGGTCAATAAATTATGCTTTAGAGCAGAGGTTCTCAACATTTTTCACCTCATAGCGAACCTGTTTATAACTAGAAAGCATAAAAGCCCGTAAGAAAACAGAGCGGGTTTTTGCCTTTTATTTCCCAAGTGCTGACACTGAGAATGTGTATTAGGGTCTGAATAACAGCTTAAAAATAGCATTAAAACATAATCTTCACAAAAACATCTGTCCCAAATGTACCTCCCAGAAACGAGCAGCAAAGATATATTGCAAACTTCAGATGACTTGTCTAGTTACAAAATGTGAACCTGTGATCCTAACTTTGTAGCATATCTATGACTTTGTGAGCGTAACCTATAGACATGATATATATATATATATCCTGACAAACTACAAGACTTAGCCTATATAAACCTGTTGATCTCTGGTCATTGGATTTTGGATTTTGAAGAACTTATTTTTATAAGTAACTTTGTTCATCTAAACCTGACAAATAATTATTAGGGATTATTGTATTTTGAGCTCAGACAAAAAGTGTTTTTATTCCTTAAAAAAAAAAGAAAAAAAAAAGCAACATCTCTGGTGCTAAATGTCTGCATCAGGCTCTCAAATCTATGTTGTTGCAAAGTGATAACATTTAATTTGCCTTTTGTTACTTTTGTAATATTATTTGTGCATTTCTATTATTGATTACAGTGATTTTATACAGGTAGTTTGAACTCATGTTTAATGTATCTTATATGATATATATTAAAGTGCCATTAGCCACTATGGACGACTTATTACTTATTGTTTTATTTATAGGAGACAGTCACACATACCAGATATTTTTATTTTCAGGAGATCCTAGCAAACTCAAATCTGTCTTCATTTGAGATGTAAAAATTAAGAGAATTTAAATATTTGTATGAATTTTACTATGTTCTGGTTAAGAAAAAACACACTTGCCTAGTCTAAAATTGCTTTCTCGTTTTCCTCTATAACTCAATATCTGGGTCAGTAACACCATTGGCCTGCCTTCTCTCACCGATCAGTTGGAGGTGCATACAGGTTGAGCATGTACATGTGGACAGAGCAGTAAACATGCACTACACAGTAGATTTGAGCTGTTTTAAAGGCTCCATTACTCGCTTGGAGTAAGACACCATGTTTTGATAGTGTAGTTATGATATATGTATCATGTCTGTAGGTTACTCTGATCCTGAGATATATAGCCTAGAAAACAGCATATAGCTGCACACACAGTGCAGATCTTGGGTTCTAATAAAGAGTTAATGGTATTTTTTCCTTTCCCCCATTTATTTTGCTTTGTTTCCCTTGCTCCCTCTTTTCTTATCTCTTTCTCTCTATTGTGTGTGTTTCACTCATTCTTTCCATCAATCTACCTTTCATCTCATTCCCATGGGTCTTCATCTGTTTGCCGCTCTTGATTTTTTTACTCCCCTTTTCCTCCTTTTTGCTTCTTATTTTTTTTCTTCTCATCCCTGTCTTCCCTTCATTTCATCTCATTTCCTTGCCATATTCTCTCCCTCCTTCCTTTTCCTTTTCTCCCCCTACAGCCCCCAATTCTGGCTACTCTCAGAGAAACAAAATCCACTTCTCCACTTCATCTACCCCAAAATATGCTATGGTTGGTGTGTGTGTGTGTGTGTGTGTGTGTGTGTGTGTGTGTGTGTGTGTGTGTGTGTGTGTGTGTGTGTGCGTGTGCGTGCATGTGTGTACGGGTGGGGTGGGGGGGGTGACTGATCAGGGCTGCAGTCACCATGACAACCAGTCATTCCTTGTGTCCCATCTCTCAAATTCACTTCAAGTGGACCTCCAACCCCTCCAACAAGCTCCAACTTGGTCTTCTCCTTCCCCTGATCTTCTGCAAGTTCCTATGAGGGAGAGCCTGCTACAGCATCACTGAGCAGAGCTCGTGCTGAGCATCCCCCTCCCCCTTCTTCTCAGACCCTCGTTGAATTTCCCACGCCTGCTCGTGTCACATCCGGTTCAGCACCACGGCTAGCTCCCCAAGCTTCTCAAAGCCTCTTCTCCACACCTCCGTTCATGCATTAAGAAGCCAACTTTTCCTAGTGATGAAGTGATCGGCTGTCGGGTGGTCCAGCGTCCGTCCAGCCTCGCCTTCTAGGAAAGGGGGCTTGCGGAAAGAGAGAGAGAGGGTGGAGGACAGCGCCGACACAGCGAGGTGCAGTAAATATGCTAAAAGACGCCGAGCTGATTGCATCTTCTATATTGTGATACTGAGGGCTGCGAGAGAGCTTTGAGGCGTGGGTCCGAAAAACGGGAGAGGTGGACAAAGCCGTGGCCAAAGCCGACCTGCATGTGAGAGCCCCAGATCGGGTGGTGGACGGCGGTGGAAGATGCAACCAGCAAGCAAGCTCCTGACTCTCACCCTCCTGGTTCTGATGGGCACTGAACTCACCCAAGTAGGTTTATACACGCCATTTTCCTCCCCATCCAAGACCCGCAGCGCTAATTAGTCCGATCTGCGTGTGCGCCAGCGCCGCAAATCTCATGGCGCAACTGGAAGATTATGCTTTAAGCCCGCTGTCGTAATGAGGATAATCCTATTTCCAGGGATTCCTCACTGTGGGGTGTTCCACCTCCTCACAGACCACACAGATAGATGTTTGGGGTCCAAACTTTTGGGTACTCCAAAAGAAACCAACGCAGCCGCTTTCTGTGTGGTCAAATTCGCGCTATTTTTGCGCCTTCCAGTGCGCGACACTACTGCAACTGCGTATGAGTATCCCATCAGATATGAAGGTAGATCATCCTGGTGATGCTGAATCTCGAGCTGTAATGAAAATCAAGCTTGCATGTTGGCCAATATTCTGGGGAAGTAAACCTTGACTGGCCAGTGGGCAGCAGTGTCTTGGCTTTCTCTCACTTCCAGAAACTGAAGAGCACTTCAGGAACTTCTTCATTTATCTGGCACACTGGGGCAGCCAGGTTGTTCAATTTGTACATCTAAATAGAGGTAGATTTGTTGTCATCCAATAGACACTTCTCTGTTATGGAAACATTTCTTGATTTCGGGTTTCAAAAAGTGACCATTTTCCCTTCATTCAGAGATTCAATCAAAAAAAATCTGATGGTGTTTCAGCTTATGACTTTCATCACCAGCATCTTACCACTCAACCTTACACAAGCTCAGAAATTGACCAGAAGTGTCAGTATGCAAAAACTAGTTTTCAGCTGAGGAGCATATATGCACCAACACCTTTGGTGTGGAGAACATCTTCAGTGTGTTAATTGATACAGTGCTTAATGCTGGCAGATTTTGAGAGTCCGGAGTGAATTTTCTCAACGGTTGAAATGAAATTTGCCTAAATTGTGATTCTAATATGGAATAACAAATATAACAACTCCATCTCTGCTGTTGGATTAGATGTTTGATCAAAGATCACACTCTTCTAAAATTAATCTTTCAAGGGGTCTTTTGTAAAGACATACAATAATGACAATTCAATAAACCATTTGATGCTTAAATGGATTTTTGCATGGTTACAGGTTCTTCACATTAGTGGAAAAAAATGATTTTGTAGTTCAAAAAAAAAATGTTAAAGCTAAAAGCGAAGGGAAAAGTGTCTTTTGAATGCATATGGAAATATGGAATAAGTATAAAATATCATGGAAATTGGATACGAAGCACTGATCTCAGTACATTCAGTATCTCCAGCTCTTTTCTGTAGTAAAACTAGGTTTATTTAGCTCAAGATATTATTTAAAATGAATCATGACAATGAATATCTAAGTTGTTTTTATTCCAGTTCTTTGACAAGCTGTCTGAAAAAAAACAGCTGCAAATGCCAAAACATCAGTTATTAAGATATTTATTCTCTATTAGTGTATAATTATATGAGGAAGTGCAACAAGCAAAGTGAACATCTAAGTATGTTGATGTATCCATGTCCTGCAATTAATCAACAAGTGATAACTACTTTAAGTGACTTTGAAGATGATTATGAAAAGCTTACAGTTTCTGGTCTATTAATGCAGATCCAGGTTACAAATGATGCTGAAAGACTGGATCAGCACAGAAGATCAGTAGCCAGGAGGATAAAGCTGCACTGCCCCCTGTTGGCTAATGTATGACTTGTCACCTGAATGATCAGTTATAACAATACTCACTTCTAATTATCAGCATTTGAATCATCTAAAGATGTATTCAGATAAAATAAAATTGAATGTAATCAACCATGGGTCCATCACATGACTTTCCCACTCAGTTGCCAGTAATGGTTATGATATTCCTAAAATTTTGCACCCACTTGAATATAAAACCAAGTTTTCTAGCAAACTCTGAAGATGACAAGATAACATCAACACCACTGTTTTATCACTATTGTTCCATATGTTTTAATAAAAAAGTAATAAAATGTAATCCTCTTCCAAAAATAGAGTTGGTTTGGGTGCACTGGGGAAAGTGATAGATTCCATTTTTATTTGATTTTAAATTGTATTGGATTAATAATGACTGCTAAATATAAGATGCTTAACTCCACTACAGTAAAAGACAGACACATGTTAATGTCATTTAGACATTTCTGATAATGAACATGGTCCTTTTAATGAGATCTCCTCTGCTAAAAAAATGGGTTTAAAAGCTGATTTTTGATGGTCATGGTGGTTGAAAAGCTGGTAAAGGGAAAACATAATCTATACTGGTAAACCAGCATCTTAAACTGGTTAACTACTTTGGCTTCTAATCAACAGAGTAAGGTTTTATGCTTTCATTTGACTTTGATGAACTAGCAGGTCTGATGGACCAAGCTGATCATGCTGGTTGACCAGAAAAATATCTTGGAATGGTCCAGAACTAAACTAGGTAATCAGCTGCACCACTTTCAGCTGGCTAGGCTCCTTTTACAGAGGGGTATTCGGTACATTATGAGTATTATAGTTCATTAAAATATCTCAAAGATGCAAGATTGCAGGTTTTCTATAGCTGTGGACCATAGCTACCTTTAAGCAGTCGGATGGTGTTGTAGAATTTGTACTGAGAGCATTAAGAAAATCTACAGCATCTGCATGGGCTTTGATTAGCAACCTTCTTATGCAGAAATTCAAGACTGTGCTTGAGTATATGTCATATATAATGCTTTCTAATGTGGGAATATTTCATTTATGAGGAAGGTGAGGTCCATCCTTATTAGAGCATGGCTGTCCACAGTTCTGTTGTATAAATGCATGCATAATTAAGGAAATTATTAAAAAAAAAAAGAAAAGAAAGTGAATGAATCCCATTGTTACCATATTGCACCTACAAGAACTTGTGATCGTGATCCAGGCGAACCAGAGGGGGTGAGTTGAAAGCGTAACGGGTCGTGAATATTTAATGAGGTGGGCGTGTCCGCGGGGCCAATGAGACGCCGCGCCGCGTCTCCGCGGTGTGCATTACTCGAATGCAGGCGCAGAGAGGGACCCGACCGGCTCCAGCTCCTCGCCCTCGCCCTCGCCCTCGCCCCGGCGCCGCTGTGTTACCGCGCGAACAGAGAGGATATAGTCGGCATGTCCCGCACGGGTGTGTGTGAGGGGGTCTCCCCTCCGCCAGCTCACTCTTTGCCCGGGCGCCTGAGCCCCTCTGCCCCGCTGGCGCGCGCGCTATGAAGGATTTAGGGGAGCGGACGCGAGCGCAGAGATGTCGGTGCCTTTGCTGAAGATTGGGGTCGTGCTCAGCACCATGGCCATGATCACCAACTGGATGTCCCAGACGCTGCCCTCTCTGGTGGGGCTTAACACCACGAAGCTCGCGGCGGCTCCTCCGGGGGTCCCGGACAGGAGCACTGGAGTGAGTGAGGGGGTGCACTGGAGTGAGTGAGTGAGGGGGATTGGGACTGTAGAGCTGGAGTGATGGTGGGATTCTATATATATATATATATATATATATATATATATATATATATATATATATATATATATATATATATAGAGAGAGAGAGAGAGAGAGAGAGAGAGAGAGAGAGAGAGAGAGAATTAAATAAATGGTGGGAGATCATTATTCATTCCATCTAATTGTCTAATAAGAACCAATAATAGTGAATTTACTGTAGTAGTTTTATGTGCAATATTGATTTTTTTTATTATGGATTTATTCGTTGATGTTTATGTTGTAGATTCTGCAGCCTATTAACTTCCAGCCCATCACAATATTCAAATATCTGAAGTTCTTGTAAATGAAAGTTCCTAATACCACTAATATATTCCCACTTTTTCTCACTGTCTGTTTGCAGAGACCTTAACACTATTTCCAGAGCTAATTACCTGAGCATCGTTTAATTGCAATCGCAGGCATTGACATGGCAAGAAATGGGACCCCGTGGGATGTTCTTGCGCTCTTAGGTCTAGAGGCAAAAGCTCTGCAGTACAGATTGAAATCAGCCTGCCCATGTTTGTGCAACATGTGAGTCGCAAGAAAGGTGAATGACCAGTAATGAGCTGGTTTGGCTGTTTTTTGTTCTGGGACTTTGCAGCAGATCACTGAACTCTGATTGCGAGGGCTGATGGAACCTGAGAGAAAATATTTGCCTTGAATTTCGCAAGTACATGAACTCGCAAATAGACAGAGGGGGCTTGCTGAGGAGGCAGCAGGAAAATATTGTGTTTCAACATTGGGATAATTGCTCTGAGCACATTAATAGATGCTTTCTGCTGCCTTTTCATGGCAGAAGGCACGGTTGCTGAAACCAATCAAGCAGTGTGAGTGTGTGTGGAGAAGAAAGAGAATGGGAGGGGCTTTTTTCTTTTAAAGGTGTTCTGGGCAACCTGTCTGAAATGTGTTGTTCTGTGACTAAATGCATGCCCATTCATTTATTTAGCCGCAGATTATAAAATGGCATGTTTCAGACCTTCTAAACCTCTGAGATTTGAGATTATGGTTCAATAGATAAGCCCAGCTCAGCTCACGGTACCACAACAACAGTAGATTTACAAAGACGTGCCTTCAATCTGGTAAAAATCTTCTTGCTGTCCCTATTTGCATTGGAATGGAGAATCCATTTGAGTACTGGAGATTAGATTGAGATGCAGAGGAAGGTTTCTGTGTTCCACATATCCAGATGGCACTCTCACGTAAAGTCACGTGATCATACAGTTGCACAAAATCCCCTTTGAGGACAATAAACTGTGGCTGATCTTGTGACATATGGAAGCTCCAATGACTTGTAACTGTGAGCCCAATTGAAGCCCCTTCATTCAGAGGTGCAGGTCCCGAGACTAGTAGACCCTGCAGAGGGTGGATGTGTCATCAGCTGCTTGTGGCTTAAGGCCAACAATGAAATAAGTGAAATGTCTTGCTGTGCTGAAGGAGAGGAACAAGAAATTGTGATAATTTACAGAACGGCAATGGAAAGTCATGACATAGTTGATGCTGACATAACTCTATAACCCAGTTGAACCTTAATCTAAAAAAATACAGGGTTCTTCAGGGAGATGTCTTACAAGAACCTCATTTGATTCCCAGCAGAACCTTTTTATTGAGTAGTTTCCATAATTTTTTTGAATGAACAATTCAAGGAAGTGTCTTTTAGAGAACCAAGAATGGTTCTTCCCACTCCACACTGTAAAAAGTAGAAAGTCCTTAAGGAACATTTGGAGGTTCTTCAATTTGAAAATGGTGGAGTAACCTCTTCAAGTGTTTTAAAGAATCTTTAAAGAAAACTTTCTAGTTGCCTCTTTTGCACTTTAAGAGGGTTTTACAAGGAGAGAACCTTTTTGGCACATTTGTGTTTGCAGTCCATTCCTCCAGGTCCAATATCCCTGTTTTATTTCAACTCCCAACACAATTCTTTTAGGTAATTCCAGCAAGGAGAATGGTTTCTGGGTCAGGTTCTTGAGACAATGAATAATTGTGGAACGAGGAATAGTCAGGGAGGCTTACAGTTGGTTTGGGATCCTCTACTGTAACCCTTTAGGCTCTCTCTCACTGACCTCGTTTGTCTGTGTGTGACGTGCTTTGTCCAGGTGCTGCCTGCGAACCCGGAGGAGTCCTGGCAGGTGTACAGCTCGGCGCAGGACAGCGAGGGCCGCTGTGTGTGCACTGTGGTGGCTCCTCAGCAGACCATGTGTTCACGGGATGCCAGGACCAAACAGCTTCGGCAGCTTCTGGAAAAAGTAACCTTTTATACTTTTCACAGACAGGCAACAGATCGCCAGCCATATTTCATGTAGAGTCACAGTTGCTGGGTATTGATAGTATTTACATCCAGTGCCTAGCTTATCTAACCAGGGAAGTCAGGTGAGCTGCTGTTGGAACAGAATAAAGCCATGTACACTTAATTATATTTGGTGAAATGGTAGTGTATAGTAGGAGTGGATAATATGGCAAAAAAAAAATATTATGATATTTTTGACACAAAGCCAAAATCCACCAGAAGCAGCAGATCCTTTAAAACCATTCAAACACTTTCCCATACTGAGTACATTGATTTATGTTCATATTGTGCTGCACTCCACTCCTGTTAAATGGGAATAATTGCATTCTAATTACATTTGATATCCACTGTATTCTCAGAAAAGTATATTATGCCTCATTCTATCAAAATGATAATAATACGATAAAATACTCATATTATTTTTATACCTAGTAAACAGTACAACCAGCCAAAACACTTCATACTGTGATAAATAGCTTTAACACTTTATACGTGAAGAGCTTAACACCAGAATGTATTCAATTATTATTATTATTATTATTATTATTATTATTATTATTATTATTATTATTAATAAATAATAATAAAAGTTAATTCAATACAACAACAACTTATTTTATTCCTATAAAATGACATAGTGGTGAATCAATGATCGACATTGACATTTCTTCTATTACTTTCAGGATCATTTCTATAGTTTCCTATCTGGAAAGTTGTCTTATTAGCGTTATGTCTCACTCTTTTCACAACGTATGAGAGCTGATGCACCTCCGAGCACAAATCGGACACTGGCTTATGATTCAAAAACGTGTCTGTGAGAACATCACGCTCCTTACTGTGGTAACCTTCCATTCTTCTTCTCACCTCCACAAGGTGCAAAACATGACCCAGTCCATCCAGACATTAGACCAGAGAACACAGAAAGACCTGCAGTATGTCCAGAGGATGGAGGTGCAGCTACGAGGTCTGGAGTCCAAATTCAAGCAGGTGGAGGAAAGCCACAAGCAGAACATTGCTAAGCAATACAAGGTATGGGCAAATGATGTGTTCATCCAATCATTCTGCCTTGTTGGTTCCATTTTTAATCCAGTTGCGTTCATTTATAACAACATGCAATATTTCCCTTTTAAAAATTCCTGCTTTATTCCCGAGTTTATGTACTGGACTGCTTGCCTTTTTAATATGTCTTTCTTGAAATAACATTGATTCCATGTTTGATGGCATAGTTTATTACAGGAAAATTACAAAACAGACAGGGAAAGAGAATGTTTAGTTCTACTAGTCTACTGAAAGTTCAGAGTGTAGCTTTAGCACTTAATCTGCATGAAAGTCCCGTTTGTTTGGATTCAGATATCATCAAAATTCATCCTCTGCATGATTTCTAAAGGAATAGTTTGGTCATTCTCAACTTAACCTTCATCTGCTGCATCTCTCCTACTGCCAAGGGCTCTGAGTGGCTCAGTGGTCTAATGTGCTAGCACTAGGATCTGAGGATCGCAGGTTAGAATGAGAGATATAGAGCAAATTGGCCTTACGGGTAGGTAGATGGTGCTCTCTCCATCACACCCACTGTGATGCTGGCCAGCACAGGCATCTTAGCCATTGTATCGGAAATGAGGACCCATCACTTTCCTCTGAACAATGATGCAATGGTGGCAGTTCAAAAAGAAGAGGTGTCTGGTTTTACGTGTATCGGAGGAGGCATGTTCTTGTCTTCAACTGAAAAGAAAATTTGCACTGGCACTTTCAAATTAAAATAATAAAAATTAAAATAATATAATAATAAATAATAAAAAAAAAATAATAATAATAATAATTGTTATTATTTATATTGTATTAGAAGAGTATGTTGTCCCAGTGTGTTCTCTATTGTGCTCATGTGCTACTGATGCAGCATGTGGAGATTAGGTTGAAAACCACTGGAGTATTCCTTTTAAGCCCAACCTTTACTGTAGTGTAGTGTTCACTATACTGCATGTTCAGGCATGTACAAACATGGCATTTCAGTCACGTGACGAATTCATAAAGAGCTGCTCTTTGATCCAAGCGGATCACTGGAATGGAGGAGATGGATCTATTGAGAAGCCTGTTGGCTGTTTATAAAGAGTAATTTGCCACTTCAAGAAACCCTCGTTGTCTTTGGAGGATTACCACAGTGCTTTATGAATTCGTAATCAGGCACTAATGCTCATATGGTGGTTATGTTGGATGAAACATTTAAATTCCTGTACTTACCATGATTATTTGCACATAGGCAAATAATCTCAAATGTTGCATGTTGCAATGGATCCTTCACCCACTTTTTTGTACAATGTTTTTTGTAGTTCTGTGGCTAAACCTGCATCTGGGTACAGTCAAAGTGTGTATGTCATGTATTTCAGACAGGCTAGTGAGTTAGCTATTCAACAGTATCTTATCTTCTTGCTTGCAGGGCTAACATTATGAATTATATCAAAGCTGCAGAGACTGAAGAGCAAGTTCAAATCCCATTGTAATCCTGAGCTGGTCTACCTGAATGTTTTGGGGTGGTTTTTTTTTTTGCACCATTTAGTTTATTTTTTAAACCAAAAAGCACCTTTAAGGCTCCATGTTCCAATCTTTTTGTGTGCATGCCACTGTAGAAGCATTCCATGAATAGACATTTATTTATGTTATGGTGATATCTCTTCCATGTCTTTCCTCATTCAGGCTTGTTTAATGCATATTTTGTTACCAATGGGGGGCAAAAAAGAAGTAATGAGTAAACAATGTTGTATGTGACGGAAAGCATGTAATCACTTAAAAGTGACGTTGCATTTTAACATTGAAAAATAAAAAGAGTTTTCCCAATTTTTCTTCGTGGTACTGGAGGACTGTTTATGATGCTTATGATATGTCACATGATATATATTGTGGTCACAAAAAAAAAACCCTTTTATCTTCATTTTTGCCATTTTTACCTGGCAGTCTATTGAATCTGGCTGTTCCTTTCATTGTGTCCAGATGCCATGGTGGAATGGACCAATAGAAATGCTCCAAATTCACTTCTGTTGAAAGTAAAATTTTTCGTAAATTGTTTTGGAGATGCAAGGTTTTTTGCATGACAGCAACAATATATATATAAATATGTGTTAGTCACATATTACACTCATTCCAGGGTGATAGAGAGGGCATGGCAGGGACAGGCAGGTGTTTGGACAAAAAAACGGTTGCACGCATGCCTACTGAACCAAGCCTATTTTAACCTTACAGGCCATAAAAGCGAAAATGGAGGAACTTAGGCCAATGATACCAGTGTTGGAGGAATACAAGGCCGATGCAAAATTGGTATTGCAGTTTAAAGAGGAGGTGAAGAATTTGACGTCAGTGCTAAGCGAGCTGCAGGAGGAGATGGGTGCCTTTGACTACGAGGAGCTCCACAACAGGGTGTCAAATCTTGAGGAGAGGCTCCGTGCATGCATGCAAAAATTAGGTAGGCGGAGTTTGAACACTAACACCACCACCCTTTCTGTACCAGAGAGTGTGGCTCACAATTAGTCAGATATTTTCACAGCAATGATAATGATGCTTTTTAACACACACACACACAAACACTTGTAGCCTATAGCATGCAAAGGCACAACTGTTCAGCTGGATTGCATTACCATACAGGTAAGTTCAGCAGACATTACAGGAAAACACAGCTCAGTGAAAGGTGTTACTTCAGATCATAGAAAACAAGAGTTCACAGATCATATTCTACATTATGACCACCTCCTTGTTTCTACACTCATCCACTCATCCCGGGCACTTTGTTGTTCCATTGATATCAGTCCATCTGTTTTCTACCTTTGTCATTCCTCCTGATCTAATGGTCAGATTCTGCCAGGACCACCACAGAGCGGCTATTGTGGGTTATAGGTCAATCTCAGCACTGCAGTGACACTGATATGGTAGTGGTTTGTTAGTGTTTGTTGCACTGCTATGAGAGGCTCAGACACAGCAGTGTTGCTGGAGTGTTTAAACCTTTGAGTGTCAATGCTGGACTGAGAAAAGTCCACCAACCAGAAATATCCTGCCAGCCAGCCCACAGCATTCTGTGCGCACTGATGAAAGACAACAGGATGACCAAGAGGACACAGTGTTTAAACCCTCAAGCAGCACTGCTGTATCTGATCCACTCGCACCCATGCAACGCACACTAATACACCACCACGTCACTGTCGCTGCAGTGCTGAGAATGACCCACCACCCACATAATACTTGCACTGTGGTGGTCCTGTGGGGTCCTGACCATTGAGGAACAGTGTGAAAGAAGGCTAACAAAGCATACAGAGAAACAGATGGGCTACAGTCTGCGATTATAAAACTACAAAGTGCTTCTATGTAAAAAGTGGAGCTTGTGATAAAATGGACTGTGAATGTAGAAACAAGATGGTGGTTATACTGTTATTATTGTTCATAAATAGACCTCTGACTTGTTTGTATTAACATCATATAATGAAAGAATAAGCATTATCATTAATAAATAGTAAACTCAGCTTGTATTAAATAACTTGGTACAATGAAAGATATTACATTTGAACAAATCAACACAGAAAAGTATGAATTAGTAATACATGCAACCATAAAGGTGTTGTGAATTTGAAGATAAGCACAGAACACAGCATGGTTTCATATGCAGTAAAGTTGTTCTATTTAGGATGTTACGTTTTACCAAATCAAGAATTGTCTTGAATAAATAGCAAAAGCAACTTGTATGCAATTACATGTTTCTATGGAACCATCACAGAAAACACAAGTAATCACAAATATAAAATGTGTGTCAAATCAACACAGAAAACAAGCATTAATATGAGTAAATAGAAAACTTGTATGGAATATGATGGTACAGCACTTTTTAATGTAACTCAGAAAACCTACAAATACGAGTTGTATCTAATAACTACATTACTCAGGAAAAAATGTGAGTTACTTTGTAAAAAAAATCAAATCAATCAGAAATGAGCATGAAATTAGTGCAAACCTATAATAACTTTGCAACTTGTATGTAATTACTTGATATTAAAAGGTGCTACTTTTTAAAACAGAATCAGAATCAATTACATATGCAGTGGCATTGTATTATTAAGGGTGAAAACATAGTAGGACAGATGAGTAGATAGATAGATAGATAGAATTAGTAATGTATGTATTTCATACCTTTTTTGTACTGTTGATCAATATGGTTTATAGGTGTAAAGGAAAATCACAAATCAATCAATATTAAAATATTTTTTGTGATATGCACTATATACTATATCAGCTCCTATATATATATATATATATATATATATATATATATATATATATATATATATATATATATATATATATATATATATATATATATATATATATATATAATATAATATAAAATAATAATATAATATAAAATAATAATATAAAAGATAAACAAAACAAACGGTAATTATTCATAAAAATATTTCTGTGAAAGTCACCACAAATAAATATGAACAAGAACAATGAAATGTAGTTTTTTACTTCTACCTGTCACAGTGGGCAGGAGTAGGAATTTCGCAGACGTATACATGCGTCTGGAAGACTGATTCGAGTGTACAGAGGGTTGAATTTCACACACCCAAAAAAAAGGATCTGCTGATGCATGAATACTGGTGTCATCCTCAATTTCATGAGCGTCAGAGCTGTTTTTGACACCCAGGCAGAATTGATAGCGCTAAAGTGACACGCCTTGCTCCACTATAATGAATAAATCAAGGTCTTCTGGAGACATGACACTAATGTGGGGGTGGGGAGGTGGGTTAGACAGAGATAAATCAGATTATCTTTGGTGTCAAAGTCAGTGCACTAAGATGCTGACATGGTCTTTGTTCAGATTTAACACAGGCTGTCGCACGAATTCAGAAATCCAAGTGTGAAGTTTTCACAGAATGTTTTCCACAAAAAAAATCCATTAAATATAAACTGAAAACTCAAAGATAGCCACTAGAAAAGGCCTCACTCTAAAAATAAAAAGCTGTTGGGGGCTCTGCTGTAGTAGGTCCACTTTACCCCTTAGACCCTGCAGCACATAATTCGTCACTATTATGACTGCATTACTGTTATATTTAACATCAATATTATAGGCCCTAAAATAGATCCTGGTGGGACTCACAAAAGAGTGATTTTTGTAAAAAGTAAAATGTAAAGCTTCAGTTTTGTGCAGAAGGCTTTTGCACAGAATCCTACATTCAAGATGCCTTTATTGTTAGGATTATGAGGAGGTGGTTAGTGGTACAGTGGGTTGTTTGTTGTTGTTTAACTGGAACAACAGATTTATTTCCTGCATTTGGTGGAATCTATTTTACATCAGTTTAGAGGAGGCGCCTTGCTGGGATTTGGCTGTCGACTGTTAACACTAAAGTGAGCTGCAGGCTTATGTCTCCTTCTGGGCCCAAAACTACGTACACGGGTAAAAACAATCATCTAAAAATAGATTCAGGATTTGAGGACTGAAAGATTATTCCTCTTGGTACAGTAATCTCCTACCTTTATGAACTGCTCACAGTGTACTATGCAAGGTTAACTACTGCTGAACTCTTTGGGGTTAACCAAAGCTAGGCACGTCTATATATAAACATATATATGAAATGATGAAACTGCTATGCAGTAAAATGTTCAGTGTTTCCTGGTGTTAAGTTGTAGTTTGGTCTGGTAGCGAATAAATATCAACAGAGCTGTGGCCACTTGCTGCCAGTCCAGCCCTGGATTTGCACAAACTGGTGGGGAGTGAGGGATCTGTTTTGGATCTGCTTACTTTTCTCGAAGGATTTTACTTTGTTTTTTGGTTTACTAGGGAACAATTTATTTTTTTGATAGGTCTCATTTCAGTGAGATTCTGTCGCAGCAGGAGGTTTCTCTTGATTGCCCATTTTGTCGATTGGGGGAGGGGGTGGGTGGGATGAGAGCAGGTTCAAATTTGATCAGTTTTGTTTAGCATTTTGTTGGCCAGGGAAGTTGTTCACTTTTGCCAATCTGTAGTGGCCCACCAGAACATTTCCTGGTTCTCCCAATGGCCAGTCCACCCTGTGCTGTGGTAATATTGATATTTCCTATAAGAAACAGCATGGAATACTTCATACTGGGAAAAATACACACCAACAAACAGTTAGAATTGAACTGTCTGAATTTAATGTAAAAAATTGAATTCCCCAATTGAAGGAGGCTGTAGAACCCTCTTTGTTACGATTTGACACTATTTACAAACTATGATGGAATTCGTATGTGTTATAAAGGGCCGTATAATAGTCTTCACGTTGAACATTTACTCCTACAGAGATGCCAGGAGTCTGACCGAGAAAAAATGTACTCATCTGAACTGCGCAGGATTACATTAAACCCGTGATTTTTTACTGCCCAGTGTTATCTGAGCAAGACAAGGACATGACCCCAATCGTGCTTGCAGTATGTTGCAGTATAATTGCATCAACAGGCTCACCGACTGTATGCCGTGTCCTTAGGTTTAGTAGCTTAGTGGCCCATATTCAGCTGGACCTTCTTGGAATACTACAGTGGAAAAGCTGAAATCATGACGATTCCTTTGTTCCTTTTGCTAGTCCCATTAGCTAACATTTGCACATCCAATCGCTTCCAGTGATTACCCATCTGTGCAGCGACGACTAATCTAACGGTTATTTATTGAATATTAATTTCCATGGAGGATTGTTGAAAAGTGCGTTATGTTTGCAGCAGTAAGCCCAGAATGGAGAACGGGGAGGAATAAATCACAGCTTGTCCGATCCCGTAGAGATTATGGAATTACACAGGTCAATATTAGCAGATTGCTTCTGGTGTGTAGAAGTCAAACAGTCACTCTGTGGTATAGCTACACATGGGTTATTCTGTACTGTGTTACTGTTATACTATACTATATACAACAACGTGATACAGTACCATATATGGTATCGGAGCATCATAATATTTGAGATATATCCTCTGAAATGGTAATTATATAGAAAAAACATTGATAACTTTAAAATTTTACAACTAAAGATCTCCGTACAACTGAACATAGGATAATAAAATGATTTGACTCATAATGGAAGTAGAACCCTTTGGGTTTATACTGTATATAACCAATAAAAAGGTCTATAAAGAAACAATAGGTTTTCCAATAATGTGAAGAACCTTTTTAACCAATTAGGCTCTCAAACAGTTCTTTGCTTTGATTTAAATGCTGATTTGTTTATTTGGCTGGTTGTTTCTTTATATATTTGACTTCTGACAAAACATTGAATCTCCATGACATTTTTCAATGTTTGCATAATTTAAATCTGGCAGTTGTTCTTTATACAATAGAAATGTTCCGAAATGACTTGGACAAAAATCTTTTTACTTTTTGACATTTTTTGCCAACAATTAAAGGAAAAAGCCTTGTTGATAAAAACAACCTTGTTGTCCTATTGTTGAAACGATTCAACCTCTTTCTCTTCATTGCATCACTTTTAGCAATATTGTTACAACCTTTTGAAATGGCTTTGATTAAAATGTGATAACATATTATGTCACAGTCTTTAAAGACATGTTCATGATACAGTTTATTTATCTCAATATTTTCATGTGCAGAGAAAATGCATCAATAGCAGCAGATTCTTAAAAATAGCATTTTAGTGATTTTTGTTCAAAATCTAAAACACTTCTCCCAAAAAGACTAATTACACTCTTTGTATTGAATCATGCTCTACAATACTATACTATACTATACAATACTATACTATACTATACTATACTATACTATACTATACTATACTATACTATACTATATCATATTATACTATACTATACAATACTATACTAGACTATACTATACAATACTATACTATACTATACTATACTATACTATACTATATTATATCATATTATACTATACTATACAATACTATACTATACTATACTATACTATATTATACTATATTATATCATATTATACTATACTATACAATACTATACTATATTATACTATACTATACTATACAATACTATACTATACTATATTATACTATACTATACTATACTATACTATACTATATTATATCATATTATACTATACTATACTATACTATACTATACTATACAATACAATACAATACAATACTATACTATACAATACTATACAATACTATACTATACTATACAATACTATACAATACTATACTATACTATACAATACTATACAATACTATACTATTCTATACAATACAATACAATACTATACAATACTATACTATACTATACTGTACTATACTATACAATACTATACTATACTATACAATACTATACTATACAATACAATACAATACTATACTATACTATACAGTACTATACAAACCTATACTATACTATACTATACTATACTATACTATACAATACTATACTATACTGTACTATACAATACTATACTATATTATACTATACTATACAATACTATACTATACAATACTATACTATACTATACTGTACTATACAATACTATACTATACTCATACTATATTATACTATACTATACAATACTATACAATACTTATACTATACTATACTATACTGTATCATACTATACTATATTATACTATACTATACAATACTATACAATACTATACTGTACTATACTATACTATACTATACTATATTATAATTATACTATACCATACAATACTATACTATACTATACTATACTATACTATACTATACTATACTGTACTATACAATACTATACTATACTATACTATATACACTATACTGTATTATACTATACTATACTATGCTGTGCTATACTATGCTAGAATATAGTACAATCATCATTTTGCAGGACATGCACTATCAAACTGTTCTCATTTTCCTTTACATATCAACCAGAATCAGATTATATCTGCCCAATATTGTTTATTTTACTCCATCTTTGACACAGTGACAGCATTATTAATATGACATGTTGGATTATTGTCTTCTGGTGACATATGTTGAAAAAAACCCAAATATATTGCAATGTAAGCTGTATTGTTTTTCCAGTATTATGCAGCACTAGGATTCATGGTGCTGGGCACTACATCTCTATTTATATATTATTTATATTTATATTGGGATATTAACAGAGCAAGGTTGAGGTGATATCCTTTATATTGAGTTATAAGGTTTTCTAGTTAAATCTTGTGGAAAACCTTTTCCTGCTCCCTTGATCAGCTCCACACTTTGTTTTAGCTCCTCCTCCCCATCCGCCTCCACTCAGTCACACACACACACACACACACGCACACACACACACACACACACACACACACACACACACACACACACCATGGAGGGGGCATTAGACAGAGCGCTGGCTTTTCAATATGTTCACATTTCATACATTTCATTTTGTATTTTTCACACCACATATTGTCTTGTATATTGCACACTGCCATACAGCTAAAATATATTGTGATAGGATTTTTTTTATCCATATTGCCCAGCCCTAGATTCACTCACCTGATTATTTGCAGGTTTGATAGGTCTCTTAGAGCAGTGAATTCAGCTGTGCTGGACGTCATTGTAGGACTTGAATTTCCTACCCCTGCAGTATACTGTATACAATGTATGATATAATTTCTACAATATGCCTCACAGCTGAATATTACATACTATATTACAGCACTGTATCAGGTTACAGCATAACACTGTGTCATTCAGAGGGTCGATGTAGTTTACCACATTCAGTGATCACAAACTTGAAACAGTAGTACAATGGAAAAAATACAGCCAAGCCAAGTGAACTGTAAAACAATTCATTGATCGAAATCAATGGTCACCAGGCTCTATTTAATCAAAGCAGTGAGGTTCTGTTTCCCTGTCGAGTACAAAAATATTTCAGGGGGAAACAGTAGAGGAGCTAAAAATGGAAATAATGGGAAGAGAATGCAGTAGCCAGTGCTCCAATGTCAGGAGAGAGGGAATGTAAGGGAGAGAGAGAGAGAGAGAGAGAGAGAGAGAGAGAGAGAGAGAGAGAGAGAGAGAGAGAGAAACAATGTCAAGTGGAGTTTATTTTCAGCTGTGGAGAGATGGATGAAACAATGACTCATAGATATGAATGAACTACTGAGATAAAAAGTCAGATCCTGACACTAGCCCAAGGGTGTTCACTTATGTGTGTGTGTGTGTGTTTGTGTATATGTGTGTGTGTGTCTGTTAGAAGGAGAGAAGCCATCCATATTCCATTTTCCACACACTGACAACACTGCTAACGTCCACACAAGTTGTGCCTGACTGCTTCTGTCCAGCACTCTGTCAAAATAGAAAGTATGAGCCATTTGCTGATGTCCCAAAACTTTTGCCTGAGCTCCTCCTCTCATACTGGAGTCTGATAGGAGCTTACAGGATTTCACGCACCAGATGTTACTCTCAGGTTTAAGGGAATAGGAAGGTAACCCATAAGGTTCTATCTCTGTAATGTGTGATTATACGTCTCCTCAGACTTTGCTCATTGGTTTAGTATGTGACATGCAGGGCTCACTTGTAAGGGAATGGAATGGGATGTTACTGGTCATGTGAAACACAAGAACACAAAAATCACCCTGCTTGGCAAACTGCCATATTTTCTTTCCAACCCATCTGGATTTGTGTGATATATGCTAATTCAACTCTGAGGACAGGAGATCCGCACCTGGCGGGCAGTTACATGCCATTTCCTACGTTTCACAACTCAAGATCAGAGTAACCTACAGACATGATACACATACCATAGCAAACTACAGCACTTACCTCTGTCTCACCACAAAATTCACTCGTTCCAACTGAATTAAATCCCAGTTTAAATGACAAAGGAGCTTCCAGTGCATGTTTTCTACTTGTCAGTTTGTCAGGGCTCAGATGTAAGGAAATGGAAAGGGAAATTATTTGGGACACAAAACACAAGAAGACAAACATTACCCGCCTTGGCAAAGTGCCAGATCTCATTTCTATCCCATCTGGATTCATGTGATATAAGCTAATTCAGTGCGGATATGATCTTCATGTGTATAGAAATATACAGTCTTAGAAAGAAAATGTGATGGTTGATTGACTAAAGTAGAGGTTTCTAAACTGGTCTTCAGGGACTGCTAGACGGAGCAGATGTTTGCTCCAATCCAAATCACACCCAGTAAGGATAGAGCAAATTCGCAGCATCTGGGGGTCCCAAAGGACTGATTTGTAATCAACTGCTCTAATGAACAAGTCAATAGATTGTGATGATGTGTGACTTAGGAACCTTATATAGATCATTGCAAAAAGGGTCTTCAAGAGGTCTTTAGTAAAATAGTGATTCTATTCTACACCAATCAGCCATAACATTATTACCACCTGCCTAATGTTGAGTAGGTGACCCTTGTGCCGCAAAAATGGATTTGACTGCTTGAGACAAGGACACAAGACTTCTGTCTTGTGGTATCTGGCACTAAGGTCTGCAAAGGGCTGCATGGCTGCAGGATTTCATTCTAAACAACGAGCGGTGACACCTGATACCACTGGCTCCAATCAATTGCCAGTCTTCAAACAGCTGAACACATGTTCTTCATGAAAACCTGTAGCCATACCTGTTGTTTGTGTCCTGTACGTTTTGAGGTGGCGCCTCCGTGGATCACATCAGTGAGCATTAGGAGCCCAAAGGAGCCCATGACTGTATTTCTCCAGTTGCCATTTTTGGAAATAATTCTGTCCTTTTTAGATGAGTCACATCTGGCCATTTGATACATCATATCAATATGTCATGATGAATGGACAAATAGAAATGCTCGAAAATCACTTATCTAAACCATCTGGGTTTTCCAGAGGACCCCTTTGAAATCCATCACCCTAATGAACCTTTCAATAGTCTTTGTAAATGATGTGAGTGTGAGGATCCATATTTGGTGATTTGTTTTTTCCTCCTTAACTCAGTTGGGAATATTGATCAATCAATTAAATTAAATAATGTTAATTCATGTTTTTTTCTGATTTTGGTAAAGAGGCCACATTAATATTTTACTGTTAATCTCCCAATTTAACATTTCACAACTTGTATTTCATAATTTATTCTAGAAATGGGGTCAAAACAGGTTAAATGTAATATATGACATTTTATTAAAGCATTCAAATGGTTAAATGTGTTGGAACAAACTTTTATACATTTTTTTTTAAAATGAGCTGCTAACCAAACACAAAACAAACACACCAGCATTTTTAATCATGTCACATGTTCAGATATTCACATGCTGTCCGATGATGTATTCAGGACATTCAGTATATGTCACTTATGGACATGAGTTAAATGAAGGACAAAGCACTGGGACAAAGTGAGGGACAAAAATGTGTGTTACATATATGTCACCATGAGCTGTTTTGAGGTAAAACGTTATCTTGATTTTACAGATTTGTATGGTTTTACCAACCAGAACCAACATAATACATATTTACATCTTTTTATTACTGTCCCTTTAAGACACACACACACACACACACACACACACACACACACAGACACACACACACACACACACACACACACACATATATTAAAATAGTGGTTCCGACATCAATGCATACATACAGTTTCAGATTCATTTATTTGAAGAAAAAAGTGAGGTAATGTCTGTTTTCCATGCTAGGCCTGTCATGATAATTTAATCATTGATTTATTGCACGATAAATGGACATGACCTCAATCATTTTTGCTCATTATGTTTTTCTTAGCAAGCCCATTAATATAAATGAGGTTTGTCAACTTAGTCTGAATATTCTTAATAATTATAGGTTCATTGCTCTTAAAAGGAGTGCAATTGCATTATTATACTATAATATCATTATTAATATGTATGAATATGTTATCATTACATCAGTGGCATCAACAAAATGTTTATTGTGGTCCTTTCTGGGGAAATATATTGTCCAAACAAAACTCCTGACTGCCCAAGTTAAAATCTTTTTTTAAAACTGTATACAGTCATTGTGCCAAACTAATATGTTATGACGGGGAACATCTACATGACCTACACCACAGTTTCTCCACCATGGTTCTGGAGGTCTACCTTGCACATTTTATATTTTCCTGCTCCCAAAACAGGATTCCACTACTCAGCTTTAAAAAGCCATTGCACAGGTGCAGAGGGTGTGTTGAAGCAGGGAATCCACAGAAACATGCAGACCAGGTGTGTCTCCTTGAAAGTTCTTTACAGTTCGTCACTCATTTCTGTTTTTCATTTGCAGCCTGTGGGAAACTGACAGGAATAAGTGAGCCTGTCACTATTAAGACTTCCGGATCAAGATATGGATCATGGATGACTGATCCCCTTGCTCCTGACGATGATACGAGGGTAAGTTAATGAATGAAAACCTCTCTGCAATATTGTATCCTTTGTTTTTATGGAAACGAAGAAACAAAGCTTTCACATAAAGCGGAAGATGAATGGTGCCCGCTTTGAGTGCTGTGCCCTTGACTTTTGTCATGACGCTGCATTTTTAGGGTGCTAAATACACTTTTGCGTGCCATATCAGCACTCTTGTTTGTCCCCACAGTATATTTGCTTGAAAACAGTCCAAGACTGTGGCATATTAAATTAGCTCGGCATAAACCTTATATATCATTGGTGATTACAAATCAGTAAAGACGTCAGTACAACAAATGCAGCACAGCTTTCTGCAAGTGTACTGATTTTTTACCGCATCTTTTGAATGTAATAGTTACTAACGAAGTCTTTCCACACGTACATTTGTCTGGAGGCTTTACGCTTCTTTCTCTTTGTACAAGCTCTCCAGTCTTTTTGCAATTTGTCCAACACCGTCTACACATCAGTCTTTGTTAGATGTCAGGAAGGGGATTGGCAAGTAATCCATGGGCCTGTCATATATTAATGCACTGCTTCAAAGAGAATAGCTTGAGGTAAGCCTGTAGGTTTTTCAGCTCCTATGGGAGAAAAATAGAAAAGAGACCGAAAGATATTCACCCTTTAGATCTGTTCCCATCCTGAATGATTGATGAAGGGCCAGGGCATTGCCCTTGAGATTATCCTTTGAAAAACTCTGATACTTAAGAAGCCACAAACCTTTTGAAGAAAATGGGACTAGCAATGGCCAGGTCTGTCTCAATCATGGCCTAATTTAAATGACTCGCTGATAAGATGTTTAAGATTTAGGTTGACTGGAGTTCATCTGTAAAGTTAACTATTGAACATGAATAAACATTAATCAGATCAACTCTATGACTGCACTGTTTCTTCAGTAAGAAACGTTGAGCACGATTTGCTGCACAAGTCTGATATTTACGCTGCCATTTGGGAATTGCTGGTGATGTTAATCAAACAAATAGCTTAATGTAATGAGTAGGAAACTGAAACTTCAGACTACTTTTAGATGTCTTTTAATACTTTTAAATGATTTTAAGAAAGCAGAACCCCCACATTAACGTGTCCTGCTCTGAACCACCTCCTATAATTTAATGTTACAGTGACGCTTAAAATCCATCCATCCATTTTCTATACCGCTTATTCCTGAATAGGGTCACGGCAACTCTGAGTGCAATGTCAGGAAACAACCCTAGACAGGGCACTACTCCATCGTAGGGCACACACACACACACACACACACACACACACACACACACACACACACACACACACACACACACACACTCATAAAATGTTAAAATATAAAAACATCCCACTTATCTGGCAACCAGAGTACTTTCGAATGTTTCGAATGGTGGTGTGCTGGTCAATCAGGAAGGGAATCTGTCATGGTTTTTTTAAATTTGCTGCATGACTGGCAAAACCAATGCCAGTCCAGCAAAACCAGCTTGGACCAGTTTGGAAAACCTGCAGTCACTTTAGTGGCAGCTGTGGCCTAGTGTTTAGGGAACAAGCCTTGAAATTGGAAGTTTGCTGGTTTAAATCCCTGACTTGGCAAGGCATGGCTGAAGTGCCCTTGAGTAAGGAACATAACTCCCTATAAATATGGTGGTGATAAATTTTTAGATTTGAAACTGGCCCTTTTGTTACTGTGTCTATAAGTAATGTAAATGACATATATTAGGCAGTTTAGAGGTAGCCATGCCAGGTGGTTGGCTGCTGCCTTGGCATCGTGGATAGGGCTGCCCGCTGCCCCCTAGTGTGTATTCAGTGTTCCACTGTGTCACTGGGTTAAATGTGGAGAACTGATTCCCCTGTGTGCACGCACAGTGGGTCTAAATACATGTTTACGTTTACGTTTATGACCTCTGTTCAGACTGGCTGCCCTATGTTGTACCTCATTCAGAAACCAGTCCTGGCTGAATTATTCATTCCCACTTTAGCTTTAGTGGGTGTAGAAAACTTGCTGTAGGTTAAATAGATCGATTTATGTAAATGCGTAGTTTTAGCAGCTTTTAGCAGCTTTTCAGTAATCCTGCAATAAAACGAAAGATCAACAACAAATGAAACATTAAACCCTCAGTAAGAAAAAACAAAGGCAACATTACAGAAGAAACTCCCTCAGAGCTGGATGAAGAAATGTTAGGAGAAACCGAGACTCACTGCTATCTACTGGTTCGGAGTTTAAACACAACACGTCATTAACCACTGTCTGACAACTCTTCACATATAAACTATTCATTAAAAGTGATATTATTTTTGAGAATTATTACAGTATTGCAAAATATAGTATTGTGTTAGTTCGACATAATTATATACCTCACATCGCTAGTGGAGCTATGACCATTTATTTTTGCGAGATGGTCCACACCCCAATCTCCCCACTCAGCCTATATAAACCCTCACTGCCCATTGCATCATACACCTCCCTGTCTCCACCCTTACTACCTTTTATATCGTCTCATAGGAGTGCTTCGGTTTCATGTACCTACCCAAAACTTTTGCCTCCCTATTCCTGTCTTCAGGGGTGTGGGACATACTAGCAGAATAAAGACTGTATGGATTGGGAATTTTTTTTGTTTTTTTAATCTAACAATCTCTTCTCTCTATAATGATAATTGCTGTTGTAACTAAATCTCATGACCTCATTACATTTTTACAGTTATTCATGAGTTATACTTGTATGTGTTTTTAATCTTAATGTAGGTTAAACAAGATCTTATTCAAACGTATAATAATAAATGTATTTTCATTGGTCTGTTACAGTGGATCTCAAGTCAAGTCCTGAAGTATCCACTTCCTGCTGTAACACACCTAGTTTGTCTCTGCAAGGGCATATTAATTAGTTCATTAGTGGGATAAGGTGTGCTGGAATGAGGCTAAACTCCAAAACGTGCAGTGGTACTTCAGAGTCAGGACTGAGAATCACGTCTGTTCGTTTACACAGTTTCATCCAAAGCAACTCACATTTCCAAAAAGTGCCAAAACGTTGTTATGCTAGGACAGCAACAATATGGCCATTCACACTTCTTGTACACACTCTCAGTTATTCTCTGCATGTCTTATGACAAGTGTGTTTGACAGTCTTGCTCTGTGATATGATGCATTTCACACTGATCTTCATGCTCCTTCTCCACCATCAGGTGTATTACATGGATGGTTACCACAACAACCGATTTGTCCGTGAGTACCAGTCTATGGCGGACTTCATGAACTCGGACAACTTCACCTCCCATCGTCTCCCTCACCCATGGTCCGGCACGGGGCAGGTGGTCTACAACGGCTCCATCTACTTCAACAAATTCCAGAGTCACACCATCATTAAGTTTGACTTCAAGACATCCACCATCAGTAAGTCCAGCCAGCTAGACTACGCTGGCTTCAACAACCGCTACCACTACTCGTGGGGTGGCCATTCTGACATTGACCTGATGGTGGATGAGGGTGGGCTTTGGGCTGTGTATGCCACCAATCAGAATGCAGGGAACATTGTTATCAGCAAGCTCAACCCCGTCACGCTGCAGGTCATCAAGAGCTGGACCACCAACCATCCGAAAAGGAGTGCTGGGGAAGCCTTCATGATCTGTGGAACTCTCTATGTAACTAACGGCTACTCTGGAGGAACCAAGGTCTACTACGCCTTCCACACCAACTCCTCCACTTATGAGTACATTGACATCCCTTTCCAGAACAAATATTCCCACATCTCTATGCTGGACTACAATCCCAAGGACAGAGCATTGTACGCTTGGAACAATGGGCATCAGGTGCTGTACAATGTCACCCTGTTCCACCTTATCCGCTCTGAGTAGCCGTAGATCTCAATGCAGTGACCTTCTCTATCCACGTGAGGTGTAGATCTGATAGAATACTGAAAAGTAGAGTAAAACCAGTGATTGTTCAATAAAAGAAGACGTCATAATATACAGTATTCAAAGTAATATTAGGCAACCTTATAAACAGCTGCCAAACAGTTATGCCTTTCGTTTTTTGGACAATGAGTTCATTCTTTCTTTAGATGATTGTGTTCTCCTCAATTTTGTATCCGAGTACTTGTACAGCTTTGTCTATGAATATCAATATGAATTTAATATTCTGTTGGCCAAAAGAGAGAGAAATTATGTTTCAGAAAGGAAGACATTACTGTTTTATTTACACAATCATATACTTTGTATCAAGAGCAATCAAAGAAAAAAACACCTACTAAAGAAATGAAGGCACTGACTGTTGAAGGCGCTCTGTTAAAGTGAAAACAAATAATAACGTCATTGTGATTGTATGTAGCGTTTTGGATTTTCAGAGTTTTGCATGGACATTTTTTAGCACTAGGATCCACATGGATGTATGTATTTTGCAGTAATATGACACATATGTATGTGAAAAGGAGAGTAGATTAGAAATGGGTTACATTTTTTGCTAATTTTGTTTATGTCTATCTTTTTTTTTTTTCACATTAACCATGCATCTTAATTTTTTCGTGTTTCTAAAATTTGAAGTTGGTAGCTTGGATTGTAACAAAAAAAAAAAAAGAAAATATCATAAAAGACTCTATCAAAACCCATATCTCTATGTCAGCAAATATATATGTATATATATATATTACAATAGAATGTATCAAAAATGTATTTACGAGATAGCAATGTATACTTTGGTTGTATTTCAAAATTGACTTCACAAGTCAGTTGTCTTCGTAGTTTAGAAGAGATTGATGGTGGCATCCAAAACTGTTGCGCTTGCATATATATGTTGTACCTGCAATGTGATTCATATCAATAAAACCCAAGTCTTTATTTTACATGTAGCCTGTCATGGTGAAGTCCAGAAATGACAAATGCATATCCTAGTAATCCAGTGCTATTATCAGAAGGACATGTTCACTACGACAGCGGATGTAAATCCAATCAAAATAGGCTTTGGAGGAAAAAAAAATAATAATCATCTTCTTTCTTTTCTGAGAATGGAAAACCTTTCTCAAGATAACCTGACTTCAAAGGGAACCTTATCAGCCCCCGAAACCCAGGGGACGCAGGGATCAGAACGGATAGTCTGATGGAAAAATGAAACTCGTCCCAGGGTGGATGTCATTACCATCCTGAAGTCATTCTCCATGGCAACAGGGCTGGAATGTGATGACCTCATCTGTTTGACTGCGGGGAAACAGCTGATCAGGAAAGCGCGGGAGAGACCAGGGTTGTGCCACATAAGACAAAGTAGCTCATTAGCCTTGAGCTGTTCTCCCAAGGCAAAGCAAAATTGAATTGTCTGGCCTACCTGTACTACACCAAAGTGAGCCTCTTTGAAGATGTTCAGCTCTCCAGACAGTAAAGCTCAGATTTTAATGGGATTTTCTTTTATTCTCCTCAACAGAATTGCAGCTTCAGCAGAGTTTTGTCTTTATTACTGGACATTTCTGGGTTTTTTTTTTGTTTTGTTTTGTTTTTTTGCATCCAAGGATGAGTTTTTAGTCTGGAAAGCACTCTCTTCAGTGCATTCTTGAAATTGAGTCTTTGCAGTCCGGCCTTTTTTTTTAGATTCACTTACCATATAGAAGCATGGTATACTTCTACCATTTCAGACTGTAGTCCACCTGTTTCCCTCCATACTTTGTTAATGCCACTGACATGGTGGTGGTGTATTAGTGTGTGTGTTGCACTGGTGTGAGTGGATGAGACACAGCAGTACTGCTCAGAGTTCCACCCACTGTCCACCCACTGTCCACTCTCTTAGATGCTCCTTTCTTGTAGTTCCTCTTTGTAGATGTGAAGTCAGAGACACAAGCTCATCTGTTGCTACATAGTTGCGTTAGTCATCCTCTAGTCCTTCATCAGTGCTCACTTCTCAATGCTTTTTCTTTTTTTTGAGAGAGAGAACATACAGAGGTCATGTTGCTTGTCTGGAAAGCACTCACTTCAGTGCATTCTTGAAACTGAGGCTTTGTACCACTGCCTTCAACCTCTGCTCTGTGTTTGAGCTGGTCAGCAAGGGAATAAAGGGGATTCACTGGTCCCATAAGAGGCATCTGAGCCTGTTTTACAAATAGTTCAACATTTCACTCAGTAAGTATAGTGCTTATTAAATTTTGATCAGATGAAGTTAAGTTTTATTTTATAAAAGAGAGAGCAACATTGCAGGACTTTTTTAGCTGCAGACTTTTGGTGAGTTCTGGAGTTTTGGAGAATTGCTGTAATCCATGTAGGACCTATAGATCCTATAGGATCATATCAAATCAGAGGAGGCTATTGACTTTTTATTCTTTACCGTGATATTGGCTTTCGTGTAGTAAGTTTGAATTCCTCAGAAATAAGTTAGAGTGCTGTGAGACTGATTTTTCTCTTAAGCAATTGTCACGCTGTGCACAGAGAAGATGAGGAGAGGAGAGGTGGGTTTACAGGATTTGTTAAACAACACGCAGTCATAGGAAACAAAACAAAACACAGAGCACACACTGGCATTCAAACAACAGACTCATACTGACTGACTAGAACCGTAAATACACAGACAGAATGGGACACACCTGGGACCGAATGATGAAGGGCAGGGTTACAAATGAGACACAGGTGGGAATGGGTGGAGCAATGGTGGAGATAAGACAAAACAAAACACATGCTAAGTTGCACATGGGGAAACCAAAACAAAACAGAACAGTGACGATGTGAAGGGACTGACAAAGGAGCCAAACAAGACATTTATATGACAGTAGGCCCCTCCCAGACGCGCTACACTGGGGGCATAAGCCAACACCCCCTGGAGCTGGTGAAGGAAAGGGGCCGGAAAAGGAACAGGACAGATACGACTAGACATGAAAACAAGACTGAAGACTGGACAGGAACTGGAGAGAAACAAAAGATGAGACAGGAGACTAGGCCTTGGGAAACATGAGACAGCACAAGAGAAACATGAGACATGACAGGGGACTGGACTTGAGAAACATGAGATAGGACAGGGGAAATGTGAGACACAGCAGGGGACTGGACTTGGGACAGGACTGGATAACCAAATTGGGTGGAACACACTGATGGGGACAGATACAAAAACGGTGACTATGTCTGGAACAAAACCAGGGACTGGGATTGGGTTATGAATAGACATAGGCATCATAACGGGGAAAAATCTGTCTGTTGACCTAGACATAGACCTGGTATAATTCAGTTTACAGTAACATATTTTGTCAGACCTTTTTGAATTACTGGATAAGATATTTAGCAGATTTATCCAAAATTCCAAATACTATTCTTACACTGCATGGACTAATTGAAATGCTTGGCACACAAGCACATTTCCAGTACTTTCTAATATCCAAAGTCATAATATAAATCAACATTAATGGAAAAATATGCCGTATTTCATGAAAGGACATAATGTGAATGTTGAAATGTATTAGATATTATAGAAAAGTGAGGTAATAACCATTAAGTAGATTATTATGGGTTTAATGGTCTATATATAACAGATGGTCTAATCAATACGTGGGTGTTGTGGCCAGTGCTACAGTTACAGCACCAGCAGACTGAAGGCTCTAGTAACTGGGTCATTGTCCTCTGGGTCTTGATGCAAGTTCACCAGTTGAACCATGATGGTTCAGCCAGTGTGTAAACATTACCTTAAATTCTGAAAGTAAATAACTGGTTTCAGAGCTGACCTGAATACGCAATTACGATCATTTGTTTTCATTTAAATTATTCAGATGAGCCACTTCATTGTTTCCCAGGAGTGTCTCTGTCAGATTGGAACACTTCCTCAGTCTGTTTAGTCACCAGATTTATTGCCAATTAAGCATTCATGGGAACAGCTGGGACGCCTACTTCAGCAATGAATGTGCATGATCTACAGGCCCAGCTGCAACACCTGTGGGCAAATATACTGCAGGGTACCATACAGAACCTGTATACCTCATGCTCAACTGTATCTCATCTTGTATCCAGATAAGCAGCCCAGCATGGTACTAGAGCCTCATTTCGATTATACAGTTTCACCAGTGAACTTCTTCTTTAACTCTAATATTGTAAACACTTACATATATCATCATTACATTCATAAACTTTGGTTTGATTCCAAAAACTCCTTCTCTGTGAAGTTTTGTCTGGGATTGTAGGTTCAATCCCTGCTTGGGTCACTGTCTATGAGGAGTTTCTTGTGGTCTTGTGCAGGTTTCCTCCAGGTACTTTGGTTTCCTCTTGCCACCCAAAAATGCACATGGTAGGTGTAATAATGTGTCTTTTTTTGGTGAAAATGTGAAGACCATTCAAGTGAAGACAGAGTCTGAAATGAGTTTTGCCAGTTTAATGATGAAAAAATGCTGGTCAACACAAAATTTTGATTGTTAGAAAAAAATATAAAAATGTAGTAAAAGCACTGTCAAAAATCAAGTGAAGAAGTCTCTAAGGTCAGGCCGACCATGAGTTAGACACCTTCTGCGTCTCATAGTGATCTTGAGATGGTCTGTTTGTTGCAGAGGATCCCCCACAGATCCTCTCCTGCAGGTTCAAGACAAAAAGTAGCCCTTTACAGCGTCTTTTTAAGCCTAAAACTAGGTGCGGTGTCATCAGATAAGTCGTTGAGGCCTCAGCAAATGACACATCAGAAAGTTCTAGTTCAGCCCACTTAGCGGCCCTTTTGCATAAATACGTTTAAATACTGGTTTCCTCTGGTTCGGTTGCTTTCCCCATTAGTTGGCGTCAAGACTTTAGATTAGATGTCCTGCGTGCACGTACCGGTCAGACTATACATTGTACCATCTGCATGGTTACGCTAAAACATGGTGTTATCAGTTAACTGTTATGACTAAGCGTTTTAAGGCCTTGAGGTGTGCAGCCAGAGAGGTACCGAACACAGTTAAACAATGATGGCTCAAGCATAAGTAAAAGAGGATACATACAACATAATAAGACAATAAGTAATATAAAATAGTATATTTATCTCTTACAGTAGGTGAGTTGCCCCTAGTGTAACTATGTGAGTTTGTGGCACTCTGCAATGCACTTGCACCCTGTCCAAGGGTGTATTCCTGCCATTCATTGCGACCGATGATATCAGGTCGGTGAAAAAATAAAGAAATTTCATATCATAAGAAACAAATTAAGCTACTGCATAATGCACTGTAAGATGTTGACTTCTGGTCCATACCTAGTCTAGTTATTAAGGTTATTATCAGTGCCAGAACCAATCCAGTATCTAGTTTACTGTTTCATAAATGCTTTGACCTCTAAACTAAAGCTGTTGACTTTGTAGTCATTACTTAATGAGTACAGATGGTGTGTTGACCACAAGAATTGCAGCGGATTGGGCATTTTTCCCCAGGAGGGGAAGCACTACTGTGTGAAACACTTTTCTAATATGCGATCAGTGCTGCTTTGTCTAAGGCTTTTTATAACAGCATGACTTAAACGCTAGCAGACTTTGAATTGGTGACTATGCTGACAGCATGTTTTCTGTGCAGTTTATCAGACATAGCAGTTCACTTATTTGCCTTTTAGTGTTTTAAGGGCAGAAGTTCATTGAGAAAAGAAAGATCCTTTGGTTCCAGACCACTAAATGATAGATGGAAGAGAGAGGAGTACAACTGGAAATTTATCAGTGTCTCAGGCCGAGGCCAGCAGGGTACTAGCTGTCCCAGTGGATGCCCTAAATGTGCTCTTATCTTTTTAGCTTGGAGAGCATCCACTCTGCTCTTCTGCTCTTCTACCTCCCTCTATATCTCTCTCTCCATCTTTCTCTCTCTCTCTGAATCCTCTTTCTATCCTCTTAAGGCTGGAATTGCTTTTAACTCGTGCTCTAACTGCATTACAGTAAGTGCACCACACTTTCAGAGGATGTTCTAGCCATCTCATGCGTTTCCCCTTAATGCCTAAAAAGACCATCATGATGTGTATTTTCTTGTGCATTCTCTTTTATAAGTCCAAATTGATCAATTATTAAGTGCATTTCACTTCATCACAGGCCAGTTATTCTGGCTGCCTACTGCAAGGCCCGTTTTATGCATTGAAGAGCGCCGCCTTCTATTTCAACTTCATCATTAATTACAGATTAAATAAATATTAATATAGCACTGCTTCAAGAGGAACATGAAGGAACGAACAAAGTATGTTTTGAAAAGTGAGGTAATAACCATGAAGTAGATTACGATGAATTTAATGGTCTGTATATAACGGATGGCGTCATTCAATCAATATGTGGGTGTTGTGGCCAGTGCTACAGTTGCAGCACCAGTAGACTGGTTTCTGAACTGACCATTGCTGCTAGAGTTTTTAAACATTGTGCCCCCTCACTGTTCACTCCTACCTAGTTGCTCGTCCTCTAGTCCTTCATGAGTGCTTCAGGATGCAGTTGGCTGGATATTTCTGGTAGCTGTGAAGCAATGCACATCCCCAACTGCTGAAGTGCCGATCTGGGAAGCCATGTGACAGTCTGTTATCCCTAGTTTTGAATCCATGTCAAATATGTTCTAATAAAAACGGATTTTCAGCTTTTTCTTAATCAATTGATCTATACTTCAGCTGTTTCAGACCATTTTCCTCTCACACATCTTGCAATCACTTCTGAAATAAAACTGCTTTTCACATGTTATACACACACTTAACCTACTGCTAATGAATGTGTACTGTAGTGTCTACTGCTGCCCACCAACGATCTGCTTAGTTGAAGAGAGAAAATCTACTGGCGCATGGAAAACAAGGAACAAAACTTCATTACAGAAGAAAAAGTACCTAAAAGCGTAAATGCACACATGAGCATCTCGTACGCTTCTGAATTCTAATTCCATTCTGATGTTTTGGTTTTAAGACATTTTTATTGTTATGATTTTAAGACATTATTATTGTGAAGGCTAAATATTTTATGCATTTAGGAGAAATATTGCACTACTTGGATTGGTATGTTTGATAGTTTTGAAATATTCATGAATATATATATATATATATATAGCAGGCAGTTATCAAAGCATATAATGACAATCTTTTCTTCTCTAATTTGAGAAGAAAACATCAGTTTTGGGGAAACTGTGGGTGACTTTTTTGATCTGATCACAGATTGAATGCATCATTGCTAAAACAGATTAAAAATAACAAATGACTTCTCTTCCACTCACCTTATTCTCACCCAAACCCTTCTTACCATCAGCCTCTTCCAAGCTTTTCCAACCTACAATGTGCCAGGGTGTTAAAGTGTTAGCACACATACCTCTGCAGCAGCCCCTGAGCAACACCTCACCACTGACTGATAATGGCTTTCAGAAAGCTGAGCATCTGCTCTGTGCTATTTTTACTCCTTGATTCCCTGCCCAGCTCTGTCTTCAGGGGGGTGGTGGTAGTGAATTTGTGTGTCTGTGGGTCTGTATGTGTGTGGGGGGATGGGGGTGATAGGGGTGGAGGGGAAGAGCTACCTTGCCGAGCATGCAGAGAGCCTGAAGCTGCTTCAGGATGCAGTCAGGCAACACTACACCACGGGACTCCTCCTGCCCTCTCATCACTTTAAAAGGGTCGGCCATAAGACTCCACATAATACTCCCCGAGCGAAGCGGCCAGCTTGCTGTGAAGCCCTGCCAGCTTATCAATAGGAAAAGCTCTGGCCGTCTTATCTCGGATTCAGAAAGAGTTCTGTGTCAACTGCAGCTGAACTCGTTTAGTCGATGCTTTCTTTCATCTGATGTGTATTGATGTGCGCTCATCTCCCAGGGCTTCCACTTTTTATCAAACCCTGTATTAGAGTAAGAGGGAGAGACAAAGCCAACGGGTGCTCTATTAGTGATCATGCTAAAACACTACAAAACGTGTGTTGCCATCTAAAGGGACAAGAACAAAAAAAAAAAAAAAAAAAAGAAGAAGAAGCAAAAAATGAAATGAGTAACCATGAGTCTTCCTCATTTCCATGCCGTGCATCTGTCTGCACGATGTGGGATGTTCTAGTCCCAAGCACTTTCACAAGGATCCCACTCATCCATTAATTAGCAGACTCCTGGTTCCTCTTACGGGGCCTATTTCAGGATCCAAAATGGAGAAATTATTTAGGACCTTACATCAAGAGGAAGGAGCTCAAAGACTTCAAAGATGTTACAAGACAGGACTGAACCAGTACAGTCAACAAAAAAGGGAGAACTGGAGAATTGACTAAGTAGAAAGGCCTAATTCCAGTGGCAATTTGAGGCCTGCTTTGATTAGAGAAACACTCACCTATATACTACACACAGAATAATGAAGTCCCTGGACATGGTTGAAGATACAGAGGACAGGTTCGGTAAACCAGGCAAGGATGTTTTTAATTACTAGGAAACTCCTGTTCAAGCTTTTGATGTCCATAGAACTTTTTTTTGACAGCTCACCATGGAGGAGCGGTACAGTAAGCTCAGTGTATTTCTGGCTATTGCATAAGCACCCTTGTGGCACCAGAGCTGCGCAGACACTAACACAGCAAGACATGCAGCAAAGTGTCCTTACGTAACCGATATTCTGATATTTTGCCACAATAAATATTGCCTCCTCAGACTTGCACACACACGCAGATGCTTTATTAATAGGAAATAAAATGCTGATTCAGTGAAATCACTGTAATGGCAGCATTTGCGGCAGACTTGATTACTAATCTATTTCTTTTTTCTTCATAAATATGAATATGTCATGTTTAATAGACCCTTCTGTCTGACCCAGATGTCCAGTGACGATGGAGCTTGCTAGTATGAATCAGGATTCATTGTATTGACACTGCTATTAACAACCCGCCGTGATTAATCGCCGTGCTTTAATTAGGTATTGAAAAGCAATTACCAGCTGTTCGTTTAGCACAGAAAATGTTTGTTTCATTGTTCTTCTGAGTGTGTTTGTTTGTGGAATAAAAAGCTTGTAGGCATAACGAGGAAAGAGTAACATCATGAGAGTTTCAGGAGTTATGTTAGTTGCAAAGGCTTCCTTCTTGGAATGAAGTACGTGGAGGGTAATTAATGCAGAAAACTTTTCCATTCTCATTAGCATACGAGGCCTGAAACGTTCATCCACTGAAAGTGTTTCTCTAGTTCTTGGCACATGGCATTGCACTCTCTGGTATTAATGTAAGTTTTTTTTTATTTTGTCTTTCTGATGCATACAAGGCATGGACGGACGGACGGACGGACGGACGGACGGACAGATAGACAGATAGATAGATAGATAGATAGATAGATAGATAGATAGATAGATAGATAGATAGATAGATACACTTTCCCATTTCCCTTTGTCTGGCAAGGAGAACTATCTCAAGGCATGGGAAGATAACTTCTCTTCTTTTGAAGCAATTGGCCAATTTCCTTTCATACAGGTTTATGAGTCATGTTTTTAGAAATGGCTGATTTCCAACTCTGTCTCAACCTCAAGGTCTTTGGTTGCGTATTCTTCACTTGTCGATCAATACAGCACACTCTACAGGATAAAGATAGTTCTAAAAGTCAATACACATCCCTGACACAACAGGGCATTGAATTCAAGCCTTTAAGCTTTGGACACTGAAATCATCACTGTTTTCGTGGTAAACAGTGGTCTGAGCTCCATAAATATGACGCCTTTAAGTAGAAGATCTGTTTAGTTCTTCTTCTAGTTAGTTTATATTACACTTCAATGGGATCTGATTGCATTGTGAATGAATCTGCTTGGATTTTGATGAATACGCTTGACTGGATTTGTCATTTCAATCGTATTTTCTGTTCCATTTGTTTTCCAAATCCAATTTTGCACCTAATCAGAGAAATGTTACATCTGTGGCATGCTAGCTGGGCTTGGTCCAGTGACTAAATGTAGTGCTCTGTTTATGCTGTGATATCATTACTGATCTGTTTGTCCTACAACTGACTTTGTCTGCTCTGCTTTTGGAAATGTAATTTGGAGATGCGATCTCTTGTCACTGATGCAACCTCTCAATTGCCAGCAAACAGGCTGCGCCTTAAACTCCGGCAGGGAGAAGAGACAGAGAGGCGACAGATGCAGCTTCCAGAAGAGTAATTCCTCTTTTATCCTTCGGCATTAGAGTTGAGCTCCCACTGAGAATCCAGTGATGTCTCACAGTGTGGCCCTGTGGCGCATGGCGTCTGTGTGACAGACTGACATATCACTCACACACTCTCCCAACAGATCTATCCAATCAATTGACTATTTTGGGGAGGGTGTTAAAGGGAAGATATGGTTTTGACAGCAAGCTTAAGTTGTGGGTTATGGATGCCCAAATAGTGTCCATCACTTAAATTAACACTGACCTCTGAAGGTGTCCTGTTTCATCTGGTACCATGACATTAACAGGAGATCCTTTACATTTTCTAAGTTGTGAAGTGGGCCTCTGTGGTTCTCTTTATTGAGATTTGGGAGAGTCTGGCCTTGCTGCAAAATCACTTCTCAAAATAATTCTGAAGGCAGCACTACCTCTAAGGCAGAACAAGTGCAATTGCTTCAGAGAAGAACCAATAAAATACCCAATAGGTAGAGCTTTAGAAATGTCTATCTGCTCCTCATTATATGAGAATGCATTGCATGAAAGCTGCAATTCATGTTGCTGGGTTTTTTTTTAGGAAATTCTGCTTATATGGTACTGATTTCTCAGAAGACTGCCTGGAAAATTGGGCAGCTAGCTTCTAAGACAGCATTTAACAGCATGCCAAAAGAGTGTCATGACACAACAATGTCATGTGCACCCCCCAGTGTTGCATACCAAGTATTGCAGTGGCCAAAAGTAAACAAAAGATTGGATGGAAGCTTCGGAATAACACCTTTAGAAGCAAGCTTCTTTTTGAGTTTTCTGTCTCTGTAGAGCTGCCTTCAGAACCATTCTTCACATGGGCATTTTGCACATGGGCAATGTTGATGCACTGCTTGTGCTTACTGGGAGTATTGTTGGTAGATACTGACCACTGCAAACCATAAAACCTGTCTGATTTGTTGTAATTGCTCTGACCCAGTTATCAAGCCATCACAATTTGGCTCTTATCAAAGGGTGTAATTTTCTTATGATTGCCAATTTTCCTGCTTCCAACAAATCAGCTTCAATAAATGACATCACATAATAAATCAAAGCAATGTTCAGAAAATGATCATAAAGTCCTGGATTCCTCATATTCATTGCTTTTCCCCCTTTCAAACACCATTTCCTGTCCTCTTACCATTTCCTCTCCCTGCTCCACCCTACACATTCTGACACTTTACTGAACACAACTCCACCCATACTGACTATGCACACTGTCATTTTGATGTGTTGCTGCAAAGTTCTGCTGCTACCTCAGCACTACTGCACCTTACAACTCATCTTACAACTTAAGCTGTTGCTGCTGCAGTATATTGTGCAAAACATTTACTTTTACTTAGATATGTGTTAAACATTGATTTTCTGTCTAGCTATATTAGTCTATATACATTACGCAACAAACTAGGACACATTTGGTGTCCAAATATTGGTTCTTTAGTTTGATACAGGACCTACAAGGCAAATGTATGTAATAAGGAGAATTGTATCTTCGTCATTGCCACTCTGGGCCAGAAATGCATGTGTACAGGTATCCATTGGGTAAGTTCAAGGCATGATTACATAATACACATAGCCTTTGTGTTCTTGTGTCCTGATGTTATTGTCTGAGCTTTCATCTTTCACTGCCCATTTTGCATTCCAGTACTCAAAACACCTTTATCATGAGGTTCCAGGATGTGTTCTTGCTCAACAGAGGATGAATTGGTTGTTATGGGAGTGTCAGGTCCCTTATCAATGGGAATTATCAGCCACTTATTCAACCACTTGTTCAACTGGAGGAAATTGCAAGGAGTTCCAAATTTACTAAAATCAATTGGCTACAGTAATGTTTGTCAACCCTGCTCCTGGAGGCACCCCTACCCTGCATATTTTAGAGCTTTCTCTTATCCCACCTTTGACTAATCAGCTGTTTAGAGCCATTCAGAGTTGCATGGGTTGTGTTACAGCTAGAAAGTGCAGGGCAGCGGTGCCTGTTGGACCAGGGTTGAGAAACACTGGGCTAAGGAAAAAAGGGGAACTAGGCATTAATCTCAAGTGGCTGAAAGTGGGCAGCATTTTGGAATAGTCGATGACGTGGATGACAAATAACTCCACCAATGAGCCACCACACCATGTGGGAGACTGGGTTTGATTCCGAGTCTTGGCAACCATGCTGTGCTACACCAAGACCAATCTTTGGGCAAGACTCCTAACACTACTCTGGCCCAACTCTGTAATACCAATAATCCTCTATGTTGCTCTGGATAAGAGCGTCAGCTGAATGACATGAATGTAATGTGACCTTATGCATTCTTCCAAAAAAACACAAAGTGCATTCTTGATGTTGAGGAATACCCAACATTTTTATATTTCTTTTGATATGATGGGCATGTTTTTGGCAAAAATCAACACTATTCACATCTTTATATATTTATATATTCCTAAAATTCATCATATATCTAAAAATACACAAATTAATTCTGATATCATAACTGATTAGTCCACATTTTAAATAAAATATGTTTCTACAGTCCACACTTTCCACCGGCTCTTTAAAGTTTCTGTGGTTGAAAATGAAAGAATGTTAATGGTGACTAATACTATATCTTATTACTCAGAAGTAACATATGAAGCCTCCAACTGCATCCCTCTCATTCTTCCTGTCCTTCTCTGCTGAGAAACATGAACACAGCACACACTCAGCACAAGCAACACACTGTCCATCATCTGCAGTTGGTTCACAGCTTGCTAACAGCTAAACTGATAACAGATTACTTTAGGAACATTGGAAATGACATGGATAATGACACAGAAATGTCTTTTTAAAAACCGAGGTTCCCTCGGTTTTTCCGAATAATTTGACATTTATATCGATCATTCCTATTGATCTGGATCATTCACTCTGTGTCACAGGGTAAAAACATGGACCGAAGCATATGCAGTACAAGGTGTGTATCAGGATAAAGGGGAATGTTGAGTCTTTGTTTTAAACCGGATTATTTATTGATACTTCGATGAGGCAATGGCTCTGCAATGGTTAGAATGGGTGCATGGCTGATGATCTTACTATGTGTACCACATCTGTTCATTACACTGTTCCTGGGTTATGAATCCTGGAATATAGCTAATGCAAGCTTAGAGTTTTAGGGTTTAAAGTCTTAACATCAATCTAAAATCAGGACGTTTTCCAAAATGTACCAAATTTCTTACATAATTATGAATTGACTGGCATCCACTTGCATCTTGAACATCTTCTGATATTGACTGTGTGACTATGCCCTGCATCACTTGATGGAAAAACTAATATAAAATTGGTAGAGAAGAGGCTGTACCAGAAAACTGCTCTTTATTTAGAAGCTTGCTCATACTTACAGTATGCAGCTCTCAATTCCCAGTGGCTAAGCTAGGTACGAACCTGCCTGAGGACAGCAGAGGGTCAGTACATTCTGCCTTGGATATAGCTAAAGGTGATTCCAACAAACATCACCAAATTGCCTGACCAGCACCACACTGACATATACCCTGACATAGGTAGCACAATTAGACACATGTTTAAATGAATATAATGTCAAATCTACAAACACACACAGCTCAGTCTCCACAATGATATTAACTAACAATATAATTTTCCACCCCACCTCACCCTCCACCCCCACAAATCACTAAGACAAAGGATTTTGAAGGATAGAAAGGCATAACAGCATTTCCAATTTGCATAACTAAGCATATTCATAAATCTTCTTAATGAGTGTGAAGATAGTTTGCCATTTACATTGTTTAGTAGCTCCTGTGCACAATAGTAATGCATAAAATATTTAGCAACTTATTATCATGGCCTAGGGGCCATGAGTTCAAGCTGAGTTCTATGTGTTACTGCCTTGTGTCCAATGATTCCAGGTAGGCTCTGGACCCACTGCAACTCTGGCCAAGAAGACGTGGATAAAAAGATGGAATGGAAGTTGCAAAGAAAGTAATTCAGATTGGTTGGTTGTGAATTACAAATTGTAGACAACCCCTTGTATGACTCCCCCAACACAGACTTGGTCAAATTATATAGACAAACTGTTGCATTACAAGGTATTTATTATAATGGAGATAATGTCATGGTAAAAAACACTACAAGCACCATATCATTGGTTAAGGGCAACCAAGTCTGACATGCTACTCCTAAAACCATTCTCCATAATCCCTTTATGTCAAACCCCTTGAAGGTTCAATCTTCACAAAGTGACATTACAGGGTACCACAGGTGGGATCGTAATGACATGCCAGTGTGTTCCTCAATGGAGATGATGGCATTTGCCTCATAGAAACACAAAATGGTTAGGAACACAGCACCATATGATTGAAACACTTGTTTACAATGCATTTAAGATAAGCTCAGGTATGGTTTAAAAATCAATGAATGGTGGAGAATTACACGCAGGGTGATAAAAGGTAAAATACACTGATTGGCACCCAGAAGAAATCAAGCGATTGCAAAGCATGACCCAGAATGCCACTTTTGTCTACGTTAATGAGGTCCTGCAACCAGTGGCCCTACCTTTCCAGTGGTGTTTTTTGTTCATGGGCTTCAGTTGGGAAGTATAATTAGAGCATTAAGCCAACCCTGACGGATGACTGAGACTGATGCAGTAGAATATATGTAAGTATGTAATAGTAAAATTACATATTAGTAAAATATGACTTATATGCTGCATTATGCTGTTCTCACAAGTGTTTTCCTGCCCACTTCACCAGAGTTACATAATGCAATTTATGGCCCTATTAAAGGTCAGTGGAACATGTAAATCAAATTATGCAAAATAAATCTAAAGCCTTTATTTTAAGGTAAAATGATATATAATGCTTTAAAAAGAATTAATAATCAGGGGCTGGGTGTCCTTAAGCATGGCACCCAATTGCTCCCAGGCTCCGAGGTGGCTGCCCACCATTCTGGGTGTGTTTTCTCACTGCTGCCATTCACTAGTGTGCGTGTGTGTTTCCTGCCGTGGCTGGGTTTAATGTGTGGGTTGAAATCTCTTGTACTGCTAAGCACTGTCTCAACAGTGTGTGTCTAAATTTCTAATTTTGTCATCCAAAATCTCATTAAATAAAAGCAATACAGATTGCAAAGTTTTCCCCTAGCTTTCCAAAGTCTTCTTCAAGTCCCTGATCATCAGCATTCAGTATTTGTACTTGATCTCATTCAGGTTATGCTCTAATACAGTAATGCACTTAGGTGCAGTCATTTGCAATTACTTGGTAAATACTGCAAATTGATTGGAGCACTGGGCTCAGAGGCATACATGCACACGTTTAATTCATTAGAAAAATAGGAGGATAGACCAGGCCAGGCAGAATGGAAGTTTACCAATTTATTCCTGATAAAACACATTGCCCTTAGAGAGCACCAGTATTAGTCATGAGCCAAGAGGGGATTGGAGGGGGACTGTTCTACTAAAAATTCTGATTAAAGACCACTCTCAGAGTGACGTGTTTTAAAATGAAGACTTCATTTGAGCAGATCCACCAATTATGAAAGCATGCCTTCAGCCAGCAATTTAAAGTTCATCTCTATCTGCGGTGTTTCCTTGAAAGGTTTCCTTTGGAGCCAATTCTCTTTGCATGGTTGACAGCGAGCAGCAGTAAATAAGAGTGTGAGTGAGGCTCATGCTGGGTTTCTATTTCAGAGCTGTTTTTGGAGTTAGTTACGCCGAGTGTTTTGTTGTGCAGACTTCAGCAGGAAAGTGGATGAGGCTTCAGCAGCTCAGCTATGCATAGAGGACAATCTGACAGTTCCATCTGCCTCCATTTTTTTCCACATGACACACACACACACACACACACACACACACATAGCCACACAGCAACACAGCAGTTTACCTGCACACAGTTATTGTCTGTTGGACATCATTCATATAAAATTGTTCTCTTGGTGTGGTGTCACTTTTCCAGAGACACCACTCCCTTCCACCGCAGACTGACACGTTTGATCAAAAATCTGTGCGTAACAAGGCAACCGAGGCGAGCAGACACAATTTCAAATGCTGTTTGCTTCATTTCGTGGCCTTGAGCTACATGACAAAGTCCAGCTCATCAAAAGCTGGCGCATGAGAGCTGGCCAGGCTGTCAGCTCAATCAGAAAACAGCGAGAAGGAGCAGAAAGAAGGAGAGAGAAAGGACGAGGAGAGAAGGGTGTGATGTCCTTCAAGTGTGAAGAGAAGGAAAAAGAGAGAGAGAAAAAGAGAGAGAGAGAGAGAGAGAGAGAGAGAGAGAGAGAGAGAGAGAGGGCGTTAGTGGAAGCATGGCCACATGGCCCTCATGCTGGGCCCTGCTCAGCTATCATAACGCTGCACACAGGCTTTGACAGGAGGGCCCACACAAGGTTAACAAGATGCAAAATTATGACTGCCAAAGCTGAGATCTTTTTCTCTCTTTCTCTCTCTTTTTCCTCCTCCCTGTTTTTATATTGAGTAGAACAGAACACTGCCTTTTGTTCTGACGTTCACCCTCAGTTCCCCTAGAGTTGTCAGACCTGACAACACTGCAGGCTTCCTCTGGCATGTCACTGTGTTTTGGCATCAACCAGCAAAAGGCTATTAGGTAGGGTTTGCGAGGGGAAATGAAAAGGTGTCTTGTGTTCTCATAGGTGAGGTGGGAGTGAAGAGGTTTTTACTTAATGACCTTGCTTTTCATTTTTCAATCAAACTGGAGTGGACACCAAGGAAGGTAGTGAAGGGTAATCAACAGAACTTACATTCTGGTGCCGGTTAAAACTCGCAAGAACCAAGGAAGGCACAAACATGCACTTGCTTAGCACTGTATTTGGAACACCAGTATACATCCACATTGGTATGACCATGTCAGCAGTGTTTCTTGGTTAACACCAATCAATCAATTCAATCATATTCAGCGACTTTCACTAGTTAATGCACCAATTCACTAGTAAATGCACCCAATGTCAAAAAAGTGTTGCACCCAGAAGGGATCAACCAATTGAAATGCATGACTGCAAGGCTGTCATGTCAGATGTCCAACAAATCTGTGTGTGGAGGCACCATGGTCAGTGCCAAGATCAATGGATTTTGTTTACTGTCTTGAAGTCATGGTGTGCAAATTCATATGATGCCAGATCAATTACAGGTACTTTTACAGCCCAACGTTATGTTAATAAGGCCCTGCAATGAGTGACCATATCTTTCCTGAACACACACTCAAGTGTGCTTTTCCAACAAACTAATGCTCACCAAGAGCTTGCCTTGAAGACACAGCTACTATTTAATGGCCTGTCACATTACCAGACCTACCCCCGATTGAACACTCCTGCAGAATCTGCAGGATCTGAGTGAGAGAATTCAAGCTGCATGGAAAGGATTATCACAGAACACCATTAGGAACCTCTGCAACTCCATTCTGAGATGCCTGGCATGTTGCATTCCACCTGATGCCATAGTGAGAGATACTACTACTGTACCTGTAGCTCAATAAATATTTCCCACATCAGTCTAAATTTTACTTTTAAAAATGTAATAATTTGTTGATCCTGCTAACCTTCATCTTTATTCTGAATAGCTTTACAATCAAACACTTTCTTCTGAGTGCAACTATTTTTTTGGTTTTGAGTGTGCACCTTCACACTGTTCTGAAGAGCTGCCCAGTAAGCATGGAGATACTGGATACCCAAAAAGAGCTACATTGAGTCATCCTTGAGCAACATGAAATATGAAAGAAAATGAATTAATATTGGTAATTAATATTAATATACATCACATCTCATCAACTCATTTGTCATCTAGAATCCTGAATTTCCCGTCATGTAAATATTACTTTCCTGGTCATGTACAATTTACATGTATTACAAATGGTATCTTCCAGGTTCTGACACCTCTCAAATGCCCACAGTCTCCCACCTGCCATTAATGTACCATGACATAGAACAGGTGGGACTTGTTTAAACACCAACATGTTTAATGTTCTCAAATCCCAGACTTTTATGCATTTTTTTACACACTGGCAACGTTTGAGAATTCTTGGTATACCAAAGTGCACCACTGCTTACCCACTGCAACAATTGCTGCTGACCATGTTCACCCTCTTAGGAACACAATTTACTCATCTTCTAATGACTATGTCCAGCAGCATGATGGACCCTGTCACAAAACAAAAGTCTCTTAAACTGGTTTCATGAACATGAAAATGAGTTCAGAGGTCTGCAGTGGCTTTCCCAGTTACCAGATCTAAATGCAATATAACACATTTAGGATGAAGGAAATGGGAGATTTGTTACTGAAATCTATACAGGAACTGGCTGATGCATTCATGTCAACATAGCCCAGAATATCAAAGAAATGTTTCCAACATCTTTTGGAATCCAGGTTTGAATTGAGGCTGTTTTGGGAGCAAAAAGAGGCTCTACTCAGTATTATAACTACAATGGGAATGTCTGGAGCTGAACAGACTGAACAGGCAGGTATATGCAATAGACACCAGTGTAAACAACACCTTTAAATGGAGTTTTCCCAGCTTAGTTTCTAATTATGGATTTTATGGACTGGATAGTGAATAGTACATTCCACCTATTTAAATAAAATGTTCTTTAATGTCAAAGAAAGAGGAAAATGGTCTAGTATTTGATATCTATGAGTGACAAAGTATGTGAATATTGCTTTCAGTATCTTGTTTGACCCCCCTGTGAAGCAATAATTGCAACTCTTGATAAGCTCGGCACACTGGCTTATTGAAATTTTAGCCCATTCCTCTATACACCTGGTGGGTGGTTGCTTCAGGTCCTTTTATACCATAGTGGAGTTATGTCATAACTTAATTTTGGGAGATGGTTCACACCCCAATCTGTTCCCACTCCTATATAACCCCTCACTTCAAGAACACCATCACATCAAGCAGCTTTGCATGTTGTACTGTCTTGTGTTCCTCACTTCACTTTGGTTTCCTAATTGACATCAACTTGGTTGCATCCCTCAATGAGCTCTTCTTGTCTGTCTCAGTTCCAGCCACCTCAGGCCCCCCTGGTTGCACTCCCAGGCTGCAATCTGTGGCCTCTGCCCTCACTATTACTTCTAATTCACTAGCACCTTTTTAACATTGGGGCTTTCGGCTGCACGTTACCCAAAAGCTGGTCTGAACTCCAGCCCCAAAGCGTCTGAATTTTCCAGCTGTGGTCTTGGTAGTAAGGGAGCCAGTCTTGTGATGGAATGTTATCAGTTCAATTCCTTGAAATGCCAGGGCTTGAACTTGAGCAAGGCTCTTAACTCAACTGCTCCCCAGGCACTGGGCTGCCCACCACCCTGGGAACATGTGTTTTCTGTCCCTAGTGTGTGTGTGTGTGTGTGTGTGTGTGTGTGTGTGTGTGTGTGTGTGTGTGTGTGTTTCACAACATGAATAGGTAAAGGTAGGACACATTCCTCTGTATGCAAGCACAGTGAGTTTATGTGCATATCCACATTTACTACCAAACTATTAATTTAAGGTCAGGATTTTGATTGGCCATTCCAAAACATTCACTTTAATGACGTGCATGCTAAGGGTTGTTGTCTCGCTGCATGACAAATCTTCTTGAGATTCAGCTCACAGAGAGATTTGGTTCTCCTTATCTACTTTTAGGTCTGAAAATCTAATGAAGTTTTATGTCAAATGTATGCAGAAATATAAAATTCTAAAATGTATTTTCTTACATTTTTGCTTAGAGCCTTAGAACTGTTTCCCTGAACAAATAATGTGATTGGTGGCCCATAAGAATAATAACGCTCAGGGTCAACAGCCCTGGACACACCAACCGAATGTGATGGGTTTGTACGTGTTGGGTAGATGTGCTCTGGCCTTTAAAGAAACATGCGCTGAAAGGTTCTTTGGGGAGCCAAAAGTGGTTCTTCTGTGCCATCTTGTAAAAAAAAAAACCTTTTGGCACCTTCATTTTTTCAAAATGTAACATCAACATGTTCATCATGGCTGGAAAAATGAAAACGTGTCTCAGGGACATAAGGTTTTCATCAGGACCAGCAATTTTCTATATGTTTTCTAAAAGGACCTGATTAGTCTATTCTCTGACCCATCTGCCCATTTGTTCGATATCCGAAATGAAAATATGATTCCACTCCCATTTGATCAGCTTCACACAGACATGGTCTGGAATAACTCACCCCGATATTCAGAGTCTCTTCCTCCTCCCAATCAGTGTTAGAACAGGACTGTGTAATTTGCATCTCATTGCCCTGAGCCGAAAATCAGAAAGGATGGGATGTCACGCTATTTGATTTCAAATGGGTTTTAGCTCAGTAAATTGGAGAAAGGCAGTAACATCACAAAATCTGGCCCATCAGGCCTCTGACAAGCATTAGCTCTGGAAAATTACTCTCCTTCCCTGGAGAGAGGAAACCTTGATCTCTTGAAAACAGAGCCAAATATGCTATTATCTCGCCACTTTTCCTGCCTATACCTCTATAACTATTCAATTGGACACATCTTTCCTCCTCGAAAGTGGTGAAACAGGCAGAAAGCGGGTACGGATGACTGTGTGAGAAGAGCATACTGAGCGGAAGCCGGCTTGTTGTGTAATTTGATTAATTTATGCAAAATCATGCATTATGCATAAGTGATTCACGGTGAATAATAACAAGGCAGTTATAGACTGGAAGTGTTTGCCGTCCACGAATGAGTGGGCTATTGGTATGGCCTAAACGGGTGGTGAGTGGGCAGGATGTGTGGGGTGTCAGGGCCACCTTTACCACATGCACACCACACTGCACTGCTCACACACTTTTCTTCTGAGAGGCTCAGTTTAAAAAAAAAAATGAGAAAAAGAAAGAGAAAGAGAGGGAGAATGAGAAAACTTCAGGCTCAGTTAAATCAGAAATGGCATAGAAAAGAAGTAAATTAGCATCTTATATAACATTATCAATTCCCACTTAGAGCATAACGGAGGACACATGCCCATCCCTGCTGTAGCTCATGATTTCTTGCCTTAGGTTCAACAGTCTCCTAGCAACCACAGTAAGGGAGAAAAAAAAAGAAGTTGAGGAAAAACAAGATCTATTATGGCCTAGTTTTGTGTGATTGCTCAAGGAGTGAAAGAATTGGAGAATCTTACACTAATGACTCCCTCCTCTTTTTCATCTGATCTCTGGGTAATACGCCCAGCAAATGAAAATAATGGGCCAAAAATATGCATGTAATATGTGGGGCTGTTTCAGGAACATGCAGTGCAGTCAGAAATATACTCAAGTGGCAGAAAGAGACCTCAGTTTCATTTTAAAAAGTGCTGTATTTGCATTAACAACACTATTGAGAAAATGCCTTATGAATGAAACGTTTCAAAAAATGTTGATGATAAACTTTATGATAAAAAAAGATTTGCCGGAGGGGCTTCTTAACCCAGGTGGTGGGCGCATGTTGCCTCAATACTGGTCTAAGGTGTAAGTTTTTATTTTTGTTCTATAAGAGTTGCTCCACCTAAACCCCCCTGAATTGAGTGCAGGTTGGTTTATTCAGAACTTGTTCATGATAAACTGTTAATTCATGGTGTGACTGGTTTGAGCCTTTTGTGAGCCCATCCAATGTATGATTTCATCGTCCACAGAAGGGTGACCAGATACCCCAAACAACGGTCCTGAGCTGTGAGTAGTTTGTCCTGAGTCCCTAATTGAATTATGTGTTCTGAAAAATGTTAATGAGTAATGGAAGATTTGTCAGAAGGTCTTCTTATCCCAGGTGGTGGGGGAATGTTGCCTCAATACTGATCTACAATGTCCCTTTATAATATATTATTTTTGTTCTATAAGAGCTAAATTAAGTGCTGCTCCACTTTTATCCCCCCTGATTGAGTGTGGGTTGGTTTACGCATCATGAACCTGTACATGATAAACTTGCACAAAACGAGGTTAGATTTAATGAGATTTGTTCTTAAAGGGAGCTTCTTTTCTCTCCTATATAAAGTACAGAGTATATGTTTATACTGGTCATCCATTACATTAAAACCACTGCCAGGTGAAGTGAATAAAATAGATGATCTAGTTACAATGGCACCTGTTATGGGGTGAATATATTTGTTGAATACCCAACAGTCCATTCTTGAAGTTGATGATTCTTGAAAGACTGGGCAAACATAAGGACCTGAGCCTCAAAAGCTAGATTATGAAGGCTAGATGACCAGGTCATCTCCAAAACATCAAACAGGTTTTGTGGAGGGTTCTCAGTATGCAGTGGTTGGTACCTACCAAATGTGTACCAAAGAAGGACAACCAGCAACAATCATGGGCAGCTAGTCCTCTCTGATTCTCATAGAGGACCCACTTCACAACTTATAGGACTTAAAAGATCTGCTGCCAACATCTTGTGTCAGATATCACAGAACACCTTCAGATGTTTTGTAGAATTCATGCTGTCATAACTGTGTTCTGCGCTAGATTACAGACTGTACTACCTCTGTTTTTATGCATACTTTGTTACCCTTCTTTCATACTGTTCCTCAAATGCTAGGAACCCTAGCAGGTACTATGTGGGTGGTGCGTCATTCTCAGCTCTGCAGTCACAACAACATGGTGGTGGTGTCTTCTTGTGTGTTGGGCTGGTATGAGTGTGTAAGACACAGCAGTGCTGCTGGAGTGTTTAAACACTGTGCAATTACTGTCCACTCTATTACACACGCCTACCTAGTTGGTCCACCTTGTAGATGTCAAGTCAGAGACAGAATCTCAACTGTTTCTGCAGAGTTTGTGTTTATCATCCTCTTCATCAGTGCTCACAGGACGCAGCCCACATTAGGGCGACCAGATACCTTGAAAAATCCACAGTCCTGAGTTGTGAGTAGATCTTTATCTCAGTTTTCCTAACAGTAGCTGATAGATCTACAGAATCTACAGTAATAGATAATAACAGGCTAAAGGAGCACTGTCTGTGTGCTGCGTTTTATTTCTTTATATCAGAGATAGTGTAGAATGTACACAGTAGCTCAGTGAGGAAATGCTATAAACTGATATGGATCTATTTTCTGTTCTCTTATTAGACAGAAATTCTCATTGTTTGCCTGTTATATTTGCCATTTGGCTGGAACTGATAATCCAATGTTATCTTAGTTTGAATCTGGTAGCTGTTTTTTGTTTGTTGTGATTGTGTGTTTGTGTGTGTGTGTGTGTGTGTGTGTGTGTGTGTGTGTGTGTGTGTGTGTACATATTTAATTTATATATAATTAACCTTTAGAACCCTAGTCCAATTTTTTTTGGATATTTTCATAGTTTGACCTAAAACTTTTATTCACCAGAACATTAAGACTTAATCAGAAATATTACCTACACCTGCAATTATTGTTTTATTTATGCTTATAAGGACACTTTATTAGAAATTGATATTTATTGAGCTGAAAATGCAATAATTCTGATGAATTATTGTAATGATTAGGGTTTTTACAATAATAAATTCAAAGTACTTGATAGTGGTCCAAATAAAATAAAATAAAAAGTCATTTATAATATTTGTATACATTTATGTATGTATCAGTATTGTCCATTCTCAGGACTCAAAGAGCCAACAGCCTCTTTGACAATTAAACTGGGATTTAATTCACTGACTGATTTATAATTCAATTACAAAAAGTCTTGCAGTCTTGTGTTTATATTTATTTTTATGTATTTATATGGTATTTATTATGTATTTATATGGTATGTGTATCATGTCTGTAGGTTACTCTGATCCTGAGTTATGAAGCCTAGAAAACGGCATGTCACTGCCTGCAAAGAGAGGATCTCGGATTGTAAGGGTTAACTCCTGATATGTTGTTCAGCTACCAAGCACACTAATATCAAATTGCTCATGTTACTGCAACAAAAACAAGACATGACAAGAAACAAGCAGGCATCCAGGTCACTGTATTAAAATATTCATGAAACCTCACCCATTTACAGTGTAGTTCACTGAGTTAACCTGTTAGTTCTATCATCCATAAAAGTCAATAATATGTGCTGAATTAGATGATCTGAGGATGAGCTATACAGGTAGTATGTGGTATGTACAAAGAAATCACTAAGTGCATACTTTAATGCTTTATGGCGCTTTATCGACATTAACTAAGATCTGCGGTTAATGTGAAACAGTGCTCATATTGACAATAATATTACAAGCTTATGGGACACTTTCTTTTCTTTACACTTCATGGTGGAACAAATCATGCACACAGTTGGGGAGTGAAACAGCAGATAATCTAAAATTTATGAGCATTCTTGGCATATGGCGCCACCATGTGGCTCATATAAAAATACCTTATTTACATTCATTCTGCATATGCAGTATAAAATTCCCTTTAAATCTCATAGTAAATCAGAAAGGCTTTTTGTGGAATATAAATCAAGTTATAAAAACCAAACAAATATAATTTACATTCGAAAAGACCTCCGGGACCACACTGAGGTCTGGAAAACTATTATTGTATATACTACAGAAGAAATCTGATTTACAGTGGAGCCTATTTAGGCACAGACATGTCTTTCATTTCACAGTAAGCTGAGAAAGCAGTGTAAAGAGAAGGGTCTGTGAAGGAGTCTACAAAATATGCTGCTCTTCTGAAAGTGAAACCTTCAGCCCAGAGACTCTTGGTCACTGCCACTCTCCTGGTAATAAAATTGACAGTGCTCTGCTGGGTCCACCATGCTGCCTTCCATACAGAGGCCTCCATGGGAAAGGTAATCCAGCCCAGTCTCCTGTGCCCTCCAGACCTCCTCTTCCAACTCCTCTGCACTGGCCTGACTCAGGGCTAGGCTCAGAATCTCCTTCTTCTCCTTGTAGAAGCGAAGCTCACGGCCTGCCTGCCGTGCCTCGGCCAGCTCCCTGAAGGCCAGCTGCAGCTCGTGGGACAGCAGCCCTGGCCTCTGCCTTTCCCTCTGAAGCCAGTCCAGTGCCATGTGACTCCTCATGCACTCATCCAGTCGCTGCTGTGAGTAGTAGCTGATCACCTCCTGTTCCACAGAGATGGACAGAGCGAGGTCATAGTGAGCACTGCAGATCTTTCCAAGGATGTTAGCATGGAGCTGACAACTGCACTTAGGGATATTGTGGCCTTAAATCCCCTTCCCCTGAATGCAGTGTTACCCCGAATCAGCCAAGACATGTTTGGTGTCTTAAGTATGCCTCTTATGTTACAAGGCTGATGTAGTCCACAAGCCTCTAACCACGTCAAGTTAAATCATCTTAAATTGTTTCAAAACTCACTGGCACGTCTGGTGTATGATGTGTGGCTTTGCATCATTAAGCCTTGCAGCCCTTAATCCTACTAATATGATCCAGTCAAAGTTTTCTTTGAAAGAATGTACTTCTCATTATCGTTAATTTATGATAATGGTCATTATATTTTAATTAAGTTTTCGTACACCCTTGGTGTTCCTTGTCAAAAATGGCTGGACATTAAATCATCAAAATAAATAGGTTACACTGTGTGTGTCAAATAAAATGAAATATCATGTAATAAAAAAATACAATTGATGTATTCAAACACATGATCTTACATCACATGGACACTTTCATAATGTGTACCACTTCGAAGTACAACTGTACCAAGTACAACACGGCTTGATGCACCATCCCTCAAAACACAAGGAAAACATGCATCCAGACTGTTTTCTGCTCTGGCACCAAAATGGTGGAACAAACTTCCCCTGGGAGTCCGAACAGCTGAGTCCCTCACTGTCTTCAAACGCAGACTGAAGACTCATCTGTTTCAGGAGTACTTAACTCCATAAAGACATTTGTTTCAACAGGAACTAAACGTGGGGAATCTCTAGATTCTAGCCTCGTCTACTAGGTAAGGATATTCTGAGTGAACAGCAAAGCACTTTTGTAAGTCGCTCTGGAAAAGGGCGTCTGCTAAATGCCATAAATGGAAATGGAAATGTGTGTTTGTTGTGGGGATGGAGGTGAATCCAGGCTAGAAGCAGGGGATGCTGTTCGAGAGGAGACTATTCTTAGAAGACGAGCACTATGATCAACAATCAAAGGTTTGAATCCCAGGTTATTCTGCTTGCTGCCAGCAGCCTGAGACTGAGAGAGCAAAATTAGCCATGCTGTCTCTGGGTGGGTAGATGGCACTCTCAATTTTTGTGCTTCCACATTGGGATAGAAAAATAAAGAAAGAATTTTGTAGTATTAGAGATGTGACACTGTTCCAACTACAGTTTAATCTGATTCAGGCTGCACATTTTTGAAAGGGGTGCAAAAACCTGTGCAGGTGATACAAATACGCTTAACAAATGAAACTTAACCTACCACATGAGGTATCATAGCAACTAATTCACAACACCGAAGCAACCTGACATACCTTACCAACAACCTGGGACACCACAGCATGTGCCTAACTACCATTGGTGCTTGGAAGTGACAAGCTGCAGATTCATTCTTAGTTTCCTTTGGGAAATGCACTCTTCTAGTTGTTACTGTTCTGGTCATCTCTTAAAATTGACCACTTTTGTAATAGAATGAGGTTTTAAAGTGTAGTTTTAGGCAAATGTGCTTTATTTACTATATATTTATTACGTATTTACTATCTATATTCATGTACGACTTGATAGTTGTAAATCAGAAACAAATTTCATGTGATCCATTTCTTTGAGGAACATCTGTTTTCAACCACTGTACAAAATACTTTTGTTTAGCTTCTTTAATACACATCTCTACAATGGAGAATTTCATCGAATGATGCTTAAATTTTAAATTTGACCTTGAACTCCCTCCTGTTTTATTATTATTATATCTCCGCATAAAAGTGTGTGTGAAAAAGGCTAAACAGACTTGCTTTTGCAGTTTATGAAATGACAGGGGTCATCAATTCATGCCCTAGGGGGCTAAAGTCCAGCACAGTTTGGTGATTTTCCTGCTGCTTTGCAGCTACTAAATCTGGCAATTAACTGATGAGCTGAAGCAGGTGTGTTTGGGCATGGAAATCATCAATCTGTGCAGCATTTCATCCCTCTAGGAACAGCACAGATGACCCCTGCTGTACAACATACTGTTTTCTATTAAAATAGACAAATGTACTGCCAGATTTCAGGCTTCAGTGTGACTGCAGGACGCATTCATTTATTTTACCAGATCTTCTAGTGTAGTTATGTCATAAGCTAGAACAAGCTACTTTGACCTTATGTGTGAAATCACTTCTCAGAACGATTCTAGAGGCAGCTCTAGAACAAACCCAGTTGATTCAGAAAATAACCAGTTCAAATGACCAGTAGGCAGAGTTTGCTGTTTTTTGTAAAGAAATCCTTTCCTTCATTCTGGAAAATGACACTGCTAGCTTTTTAGGCAGCATTTCATGGCATGCCAACACATTTTCATGTGATAGTGTCATGTCCCAGTCACTGCAGTGGCAAACAGTAAACAAAAGATGGGATAGATGTTGTGAAATACTGCCTTTGGATGCATATTTTAAAGTCATTTCTTTAGAAAAACACCAGCATTTCAAATTGAACTGCACACCTTTGATCCACAAAGGTGGATCAAAGAGTCATAAAGCTCAGTGGAGCAGACACATGTTTCTAAAGCCCCAACTACTGCTTATTATCGTCTTTGTTTTAAGCTACTGTGCAGGGTACAGGGTGTGTGAATTTCAGTTCAGATTCCATGTCATGTTATAACGTTCTCCTGTTGTGCTTATTAATATTAATGGTTCATTCCAACAGAGGTACACATGTTTACTTACCTCACCTTCCATTACTGAGCTACATTAACCTCATAGCCACCCAAGAAAACTTAAGTAACCTACAGAAGCAGAAACTCGAAATGTGTCATGACTGACAGCTGTAATTTGACTTGTTGCCAAACGATCACTTTAAACTAAAAAAAAAAAAACATTAGGTAATAATTGTAGAGTGGGACGTACCTGACGGCTACATCTCCTCTCCCTAAAAGCCTTCAGTGTCCCGTTCCAGTGCAACAGTTGAAACACAGTCATTATTTCCTTAAAGAAAATAAAAAGAGAAAGCTGTTTTTTTTCATTAGTCATTATGCCTTACTGGTGGCCAAGCCATTGACTTAATGACTGTAATCAAGCACAGATGTACAAACTTTGAAACCTCATCACCCTGCTGCGTAACGAGTCTTCATGCTTATGTGGGTCTCTATGGCACCTTATACATTCAAAGACCAGTGTCATGTTGTTCTTAACCTCAGATCCATTTCATAATGAAGACTGATGCTGACTCCACGAGAGGTTCAGGAAACACAGAAAGCCATTATTTTTTGACAAATGGGCAGCGCAGGTAAAATGACATGCATCATTTTGGGTAGGAATGAAATGTTTGTTTTGGAAAGCATCCATGTTCAGGCATTCGGCTTTAAATAAGGAAAATACTGCAACCCACCCCTCCTTTAGCCTTAGACGAAACTCTAGTAAAGACGTAGGCTTTTTAAGGGGGACTACTGCCAACACTGAGTAACTTCAATGTTCCTTATATTTTTATATTTTCAGAAGCAATAGAAACAATGGAACTAATGTTGCATTCTACCACTGACAGGTTTAAATGAGTAAATCCTTGCCATCCCGCACTAGGCATCCCACACTTTTTACATAACTGGAACTTAGCTAGTGTTTTTTTAAAATGTGTCGGCATTTAATGATGAATGGACCAATAGAAATGCTCTAAAATGGCTTAGAATAAAATCTTCTCACATAAACTCTCAATGAATGTTAACACATTTTACTGTAAAGTTACTTGTTTGGAAATATGAACTTTTGCATAACAATATGTAAAATCACCCACAGCGGCACTTCATTTGTCCCCAAACTCTACACTTGTATTTATAACTTTAATTTGACCAAGCTATGACATCAACCAATGGGCTCATAAAAGAATAAACATATTAGGAGAACTGGGAAAGTATTTTTTGATCTATCATTGATCCGTATGTGTCCGTATGTAAAATAAAAAAAATCAAAAGTCTCAAACATTAAAACAAAAGAAAAAAAGACTTGAAATATGTGTCCTATGTCATTTTTAAAAGTAGTGAATCTAAAATATATGAATGTTTTCCTTTTTGAAGAAAAGACCTTTTAAATTATATTTTTTTTTTCACTAGTGATTTTATTAGAGGTGAGTTAAATATCAGGGTTGCTGAAATAGTGATAGCATATATTTTCTTGTTGAGTTGGAGCAAACAATGAAGTAGCAGTAACATATTTAAACAAAACATCTCATCAAAAAATGTGAGCAATGGAACTGGGTTATATTTAGCTCAAATAAATACTTTGAATGAAATATTAGTTACTTCAAATCTTAAGATGAATAAACACAGGACAAGGACTTGGCAACAAGCAGGTCTGGATCGTTTTATCCTGTAGACTCTTGTGCAGACTGCTGGTCAAACACTAACATCTGATACCAATAAAATGGAGATGAAATGATGTGGATCTCAAGGTTTGATTTTAGTTGAAATAAGATAAATTGGCTCTTCTTAAAATGTGTGTTGAACTATGTTGAACAGGATGTTCCTCATGCGCTGGTGATTTTACTGATATAAAGTAAACAACAGAAGGAAGAGTAAGTTTGGAATTCTTAAAATGGTTTTGCAGCACAATTATTAACAATTCATTTAAACGTTAAGGATTCAATGCACAACAGGTATCCTAATACTACCTCTACCTAACCCCAGTCTTCAATCTTCTGACCCTAATTCTATTCCCTCTTCGGAACTAGATGATGTGTTAAAAAATTTTACCTCTGTATAATCTACAGGGGGTTATTAAAACAAAAATAATTGTCCATTAAAATGTACAATTTTCTTCAAACCTGAAATTCCAGCATGGTTTTGCCAGTGTTGGACTGCAACATGAGGCAGTAAGCGCCTATACTGGTGCTAGGGTCTGATGCATCCTCCATGTTGCCCTAAAAAACAGAGTGAATCAGAGTCAGGGTGACTTACAGGCTGGCCATCATTCAGCCTGTAGCAGAAACAAATGCAGGGGGAGGGCAGGGTCCTGCTACTGCCCTTTTGCTTTGTCGTCAGAGCAAGTTGTAATCATTGATGGGGAACAAAAGGCTAAGACTAAACATGAGAAATGGCAGGAGAGTGAAGAGAGACCACACACACACACACACACACACACACACACACACATATAAACGCACACACACACACATAGTGGCTGCCACAGACAAGCTCGGTTAGCTTCAAGTGGAGCTGGGGAGTTCATTGGGGGTTGGGGAAGGGAAGGGTGTTTTTGTGGTATGTTTCATATGTTTTGGAACAAAGTCAATCAATCATTAGGCTTCCTGTAGAGCTCCCTGATATAGAATAAGTGAAGAATGTATGCATAAGTGTGAACACTCATATTCACTGCTTTCTTTCAACACAATGGATCCTCTCAGTGACCCTCAATCTTCTGTATGGGTTCTGTTCTGTGGATTTCATTCTTCATGGCTGACCAACAGAACCATGTGCACATTCCAATACCAACATCAGTGGGCCAATTTTTCTTTTGTTTGTTTATTTATTTATTTACTTACTTATTTATTTGCATAAATAAGTTAAATTATTAATAATTATTTATTCAGATAATAATCTTATTGTTTTTCATATATGCATTATTCAGTAACTCAAGGACGATATGTTGCTATGGGAAAATCCAAGTGAGCATAATAGGCCTAACTCTCTCTGGGTGGTCCAGAGCCGGACTCCTTTCTCTTCCTATCACTCAGCACTAGTCACTATATGCATCTGTTAGCTAAAGTAACCGAATCAGCAGTGAGCACTCTCCTCCAAAAAGGATTCAGTTGCTAGCTTCGTGTGTGCTGCTTGGTAGTGCTGCATGATTGGGCAGACTCAGCAATTGGGAGGGAACTGGCAAACCCAACTTGACTGGATGGGGGAGGAAGGGGCAGGGATTGTCAGGAAAATCTTGATCCACTAATGAGTTTTTAGAGTTTATTCAACTGTGATTCTGTGATTTCTATTCAATTGATCCTTTAATGTTTTCAAGTTTAATGTATTTCAAATATAATCAATTGGTTTGTATGAATGAATGAATGAATGAATGAATGAATGAAGTTACATGTATATATCACTTTTCTTGATACCTGAGGAAATATTATATAAGTACTATTAACAGAGAATTACACTAATTTTCTAACATTCCCTCCAAATCATGGCCTCAATATGCAACACTGAGATCTTACATTTAAAGGGTTTTAAATATGGGTATATATTTAACAATATATATTCATCAGATTTATAATTTTTTCATCCTGTTCAATGTTATACACAGAACTGATGTTGGTTTGCTGTTCATTTTAGATAGCAAATAAAACAAATGGCTAAATGGCCTTATTTGCATTAAAGACATGGTGACCTTTGGCTCCACCAGTTATATAAAAAGAATTCTGAGAGAGTGGGTTTTTTCTACGATTAGCAGTTTCACACAAAATCCACTCGGAATTTCTTTATATGCAGGTTTACATACAGTGGTACATTTATCAGATACTGAAAGATGCACATACTTTTGCCACTCACATGTTAATATTTTTGTCCCATTTGTTTGATTCGGTTCTTTTTATCTACTTTTAGGACTTTTAGGACAAATTTGAGCAGTTTGGTTTTGTTTACTGGGATCAACCAAATCGAAATGCTTTGAGTATTTAAAACACGTCCAATGTGCAGAATTCCTCTAGTAGTAGGGATTTTGTCTAGGGATTAATATACCATTTTGAGCCTCACACTTCAGTTAAAATCCTCACAGCAATATTCCAAAATCAAGAAAAAGGCCTTCACTTTATAGACGGTTACTGCAACAAAAGAATAAATTCTTTATTCAATAAAACCTAAGATGCCTATAATTATGTGCCAGAATGTTTCCATGTGTACTGAGATCCTGAAGTTTAGTGAACATGTGTTAGAGAATAGAACATTACTATGAAAGGTCTCTGCCTTGCTGCTGTCAGACTCACGCTGGTAGTGATGACGGCTTCCTCTACGCTGCGGGCGATGAAGTCTGGGGTGATACGGCGACAGGGCAACTCATTGAATGTAGAGTTCATTAAAGCAACACGAGCTGCATCTCGTCTAGCTTCTGCCTTCGTATAACAGTACTGAGGAGAGATAGAGAGAAATGATTATCTAATTAAGTCATTTTTAGAGATCAAAACAGAACATACAAATAGCTTCCCCTGCAAAAGTATTGGAACAGTGAGACTAATCCCTTTATTTTTGCCATTGACTGAAAGCATTTGGGTTTGATATTAAAAGATGAACATGAAGATGCTTAGATTTCCATTTGTATTTTTATTTGGATCTGATACGCAGTTCAGATCTGAACCCACCCATTTTTCTTGTGAGCAAAAGTATCGGAACTGATCAACTTCAAATAGATTAAAGTAAACTTTGTATTTTTTTGAAGTTCCTTTGCTTGCACCAACTGCATCGAGTCTGTGACCCACTGACATCATTCAACTTTTCATTCCTCTTTTGTGATGCTTTTCCAGGCTTTCACTGCAGCCTCATTCAGTGGGTGTTTGTTCTGGGGAGTCACTCCCTTCAGTCTCCTCTTTAGCATGTAAAATGCAGGGTTTAAGGGTTTAGGGTAAGTCTGGAGATTGATTAGGCCAGTCTAAATCCTTCCACTTCTTGCCCCTGATGAACTTGAAGTTTTGTCTTGTCTTGTCTTGCTGCATGATGAAGGATCTTGCAATCAGTTTGGTTGCATCTTTCTCTAAATTGACAAAATGTAGACGTCTGAGCTCATTGTACTGCTGCCATCATGCATGACATCATCAATAAAGATTAATGAGCCTGTCGCAGAAGAAGCCATATAAGCCCAAGCCATGACGTTACCTCCACTTTGTTTCACGGATAAGCTCCTATGTTTGGGATCATGAGCAGATCCTTTCTTTCTCCAAACTTTAGCCTTTCCATCACATTGCTAATGGTTAATCTTTGTCTCCCCAGTCCATAAAATGACTTGTCAAATTTTTGGCAAATTCCTTCTTGCTAATGAATGGTTTGCACCTTCTGGTGAAGCCTTCTCCAAACAGTAGATTGTGAAACCTTCACTCCTGCCCTCTGGAGGTTGTTGCTGATGTCATTAACAGTTGTTTTTATTGTGCTTTTGTTACAGCACTTATAAGGCTTCTGTCATAAACCTGGTCTACCTGTTTGACATCTGTTACTTAGTACACCAATGAGGATTTTCTTCTTCAGGACATTCTAAATGGTTGTACTGGCTATGGCCAAAATGTGTGCAATGGCTCTAATTGATTTTCCATCTTTTCTCAGCATCACAGCTGCTTATTTTTCACCCATAGACAGCTCTCTGCTTTTCATAGACATTCAGTACTATTTATTGTTTCAATAATCAATGGAACATGACACATCTGGGCAACACAGGTCAGTCATATGGTCCAATATTTGTACTCACAAAATAAATGGGTGAGTTCTGACAAAAGGTACTTCTGACCTGTGTATCAGATCCAGATGTAAATACCTGGAAGTAAAAGCTGAAATTATGATCTCTTGTCTCAAATTCATTTTTTAATGACAAACCCAAATGTTTGCAGTCTAGTGTAAAAATAAAGGGATTGGCCTCACTGTTCCAGTACTTTTGGAGGGGAGTGCATGAGACCTACAGGTAAAAAAACCCCAACTCATATCTATTACAGCATTATTCAAGTCTGAGGCCCCAGAAATTGCACTATTACACTATTTATGGGTCACTCAGAAAGAGAGAAAGAGAGACAGCCAGATATCAAGAGAGAGAAATTTACTCAGACCATTACATTTTTGAAATATGATCATGTGAACTGTTTAGGAGTCGTGTCTACATCATATGTGAGCTTCTCCAAGTGAAATAAACACCCTTGATTGAGCTTAAAGTTCCATAACGCATCAAAAAGCATGTGCTAAACACGTAGGCACATGCCAACCCTATCACAGGATTATGAATCCGATTATGGCCGTGCACTGAGGGGCGATCTGAGGCAGCTGGGAGGCTAACTGAGCTGAGATCAGCCATTGGCTCTCCAGTGATGCTGAAAAAAACACACAGCAACCCTATGCAAAAGGCCACACAGGGCTGAAGCTCAATGAAGAATGTATGAAAAAAGAGAAACAGTGAGAGAGAGAGAACGAACAAGGCAGCCAAAACTTGCAAGGGGTGTGAGAGGGAGGAGATGAGGAATTATCAAGGCTCGGTGTGGCGGTGTGGCTTTGATCCAAAGGGAAAAGGCCAAGAAATGCTCCTCCGTGGAGTCGGCACAGTGCTGTGAGTGTGAAAAGAGTCTACAGAAAGGACGCCCTCGCAGGCCACGCGGGGTGCAGACCTCCGGTGCCCAGAGGCTGATCAAAGGCAAGGATAGCTATTCAAACAGCAGTGGCTAACTCCCTGGTGTGCCTCAGTCCCACCAAAGAGCAGCAGCTGGCCCTGAATGTTTCTCGAAATAGCAGTGCTCTCAAGACAGAACTATGGTTACTGAGCACCACAGTGAGGGGTTCTGGATTCTGAAGTTTGCATGTCTCAGGAAATCACTGTTGTTTGTTGTGTAAAGAGCATATACCCTTCATTTTCACTGGCAATGGGTTTTGAATATATATATACTATATATATATATTAATATATATATATATATATATATATATATATATATATATATATATATATATATATATATATATATATACACAGTACATTTGGCATGTATTGGTGTATGTTTCAGGTGTATTAACTTCAGGCTCATGGCCATGTTGCACGAAGGGCTATCAATAACTGGATGGTGTGTGACAGGATTGATGGTTTGAGAAGAGGTGGTACAGTGGAGTGAAGGTCTCATTCACTATGTGAAAAATGGACAGTTAATGACCATACCTTTCAATTCAGCTGCAAAGACATTACACTATACAGTACAACCATTACACAACCTATAAATCCTGTCACACACCCTGCAGATATTTACAGCCCAAGCATCCTCATGCAGCACCATCTACAAAACCTTAAACACACAAGGTGACATATTTGTTGTCATATTAGCTAATTAATCATTTAATCCTAACTAGTCTTTACGTGTGTAATATATAACATTAAAAAGTGTACATCGAGTACAATCTAATAACCACAAAGCATGCTCAGAACCAGTTTTTGAATGCAGTTTATTAATCACTATTGTTCCACAATGTGGTGTTGAAATGGAAAGGAAAGAATTTTTCTCAGTCTCACATACACACAACCAAAAGATTTAACTTGCAAGAATGAACTTGTAGGAATGCAAGGACAGAGGACACCTTTTGAGATGGGCTGTGTACCAGCATAACGAAAGCTACCACAGGAAGCTATACCAACCTCATGACATAACAGAATAAGTTTAAAAAGTTATAACCCATTTCTTAGAGCTTTCCCTGTTCCCACCACCCCTGTTCAGAGGTGCCTCCAGGACCAGAGTTGAGAAACACTGGTCTATATTTTATAGTATTTGCATGTATAATACTGGGATGCAGCCAGTGGATTAAAGCTGATTTGGAGCTTAATTTGCATATATTTCAAGATTTTCTTTTTATGTTACCAAAGTGTTTTCAATAATAATAATAATAATAATAATAATAATAATAATAATAATAATAATGAGGCCCTTTAACCAGGTTTAATAATGCATAATTATTTAAATGTTATCCCATTATGACATAATTACATAGTAAAGCTTTAACCTATGCATTCAATTTGAATTGGCACTTTTGACATATTTTCTCCTCTAGATTTAAAGAACTGAAAGTGAGAAATTATGAAATGCTGTATAGAAAGTCATTTCATGGCATATATTCTTATCGAGAGCTGAGATGGTTAAAATAAGCACTGAGTGTGGTTTCACATATTATTTTGAAAAATGTTTATGCCTTCACACCAGTTTTTATAGCATTTGAGTGGCTGTAAGCCTGTGACAAATGCACAGTAAACACACCAGATCTTTATGTTTATTTGAATTGAACTCAAATCCATGACCACTCGTGGAAAATGACGAATGAAATATAAAATTCGAAAAGTCTATCCTGAATAATGTTGTCTGTTCCCTTTCATAATCAAACAGCTCCTTCAACCTGACAAATGAATAAATAAACTGGAATGGTGACTTTTTCCAGGTTTTATGCAGACTGTGTTCTCAAGAACATTCCACTTGTGCTGAAAGCAAACTCCTCAGTCTGATTTGCGGTGAGTTGAAGTAATTGGGCTAATATGAACCACCTGTTAGGCCTCCAGACTTTCACACAAGAGCCTCTTCTCCTGCGCCGGGGGGATAGTGCTGATGGGACTGATTGAGTGGAGACACTGGACCACACTGGGACTTGCCCTTTATACATTCAGCGACCCAACAAGGCTGGGATTGTCTCTGACTGACAGATTGGAGGCTAACCTCCCTTGAATCTGATGCATGCTGGCATTGAAATACAGAGTGATTTAACCTGTTGACTGTGACCTCGACCACTCTTGCTGCACCTTGGGTGGTAGAATTCGGTTCACTTACCTTAAAGTTGCCAAAGCAGCTCCCTCCTGGTAGGGTAACGTAGCATATGAATGGAGGACCAGGAGAGGGGATGGATTCATACACTACAAGATTCTCTGTCTCCACCATGGCTCCCTTCACCTGCTTCTGCTCCCAGAACTGATGCAGCATCCCGACAACATTCACTGATAGAACAGATAAACAAGATTTCAGTCCTTCAGACCAACACCTTATACAATTTGTGGGTGGGATGTTCTCCCTGTGTCTGCATGGGATATTGCCCACATCATGGATATCAGGTGAATTGGCAACTCGCTCTGGTGCTGTGTATGTCAGTGAATGTATGTCTGTATGCCCAGATACAGATTGACACTGGGTAAACCCCCCCAAGTGCTGGATGCTGGTCACGATTGGCCGTTTCTTCTCACCAGTGTGTGTTGGTTGAGTGCTAATTGTAAATTGCCCTTGGATATCTAAAAATGCACTACATATAAGTGTAGCTTCATGAAGGTTAATCAGGGAAAGCAACCCAAACTTCTCCCATAAACATAAATCTTAATTTGACCTTTTTATTCATCCAGTGAAGTCCAGTAAGAAGCCTGTCTGCTAGTGTTTGACATTCACCTCACAGATGGCTCAGCCCGATAAGCACTGTTTACGTCTAACTGCTTATAATGTCGGATGATCAGGGCCTGTGATGAGTAAGTGGCTACAGCAGTGGATTTTGAACTTCATGTTTATTGAACCTGAGTCGCCAGCCAAAAAATTCTCTTCCTACTATCTCAGCCATTCATCAAAAGGCATTGAGGGAAGAAAGTGCCAAACCTCTTGGATAATTTTATGCTGGGAACTGGGAACACAGTTTCATTGCTAATTTCAAATGTTAATGTTAAAAACAAACCACAATTCAGGTCTTAGATGATACGTGTGAAGAACCAGCATCAGTCACAATTGTGCCAAAGCTAAAACACCCCTGTAATTTAGGGGTTCAGCTCCAACTGAGCTTTTTGTAATAAAGCCAGCTATCATGTGGAGCCCTACCAACCACCATCTATAAAGAAACGGTGTGTTTTTTTGTCTGACTTGCAGAACCGTTCTCAAATGAATTACCGACCTCTCTCTCTCTGTCTGTCTTTGTCTTTGTGTAGTTTTTACAGATTCCCCAAAGGTTGCTTTATGCTTTGCAATACATTAATGTCATCATTTAACAATACACACTTTGTACATTGCAGATATTTTGCACAGCTGTTGAGTGGAGGTACCCAGACATATGAAAGTGTAAATATTATTTCCCCATGTTTTGCCCATTTTCCAAGGTAAATTGTACTGGCTTCACTAAATCTGCTCCAGAGGTGTGCCACAGAGAGCTGATGTCATGCTTAAAACAGAAAAGTTTACCTCCAACTCAGACATGTCATTTATATCAACAGCAGTTTGAGTGCTGTCCAACATCAACACAAGTGAGAGCTCATTTAACCAAATGAGCAGGTGTTTGGCCTATAACAGGCCTGAGTGTGTGGGGCAAGTGTCAAACGGGGGGAGTGATAGAGAAATCTACGGTATGGTTTCAATATGCTTCTTACCCAACGTAAGTGTTTGTGCAGTCTGCTTTAATCAGGTCCTTCCCTCATAGACGGTCAGCAAAAATATTGTGAGGGGGAACCCAATATATATTGGTTTAAGGGGACCATATATGTGGGAACATGGAGTTGTTTTTACAATGTAGAAATGTCCGACGTGGTGTTTATTTGAAGACAGTAAGCCACAGTGGATACCACCCAGAGGTTGAATGTCTACAGTGAAACACAGAGTAGCTGAATGCTGAATACTGTAGTATTATAATGTGAAATGAATACCTTCTGATTTGCTTTGTCTCACCCTTTTCACCTTTAGAAGTCTAGGCCAATTCTGTGAAATATTTTCATAATTTGACATTTTATATAATATTCACCAAAATAATACCAAAGTATTTATAGGAGACAGTCACATATGGCAGATATTTTTATTTTCCATATGTAGTTTTGCTAATAAGAACAAAATTACACTTTATTCAGATTATATTTAAGGCTGATCTAATAACTTTGATGTATCATTTGAAACAATTAGACCAAAAAGCATATTTCTAAGTTGTTCAAAATACTTGACAGTATATAAATAATAATTAAAAAAAAGTCCCTTTATATTAATGTATCTATCAGTATTATCCCTTCTCAGGACTTTTTTCTGAAATATGAACTCTGTGTGAGCATGAAAAGAGCAAACAGCCACTCCCTTCTTGTTTTCCTCTATAACCCAATATCTCGGTCAGTGATTTGATTGGACCCACCCCTCTTGCTGATCAGTCTGAATCCACATGCAGGTTGAGCATGTACATGTGGACAGAGCAGTAAACATGTAAGAACATGGAAGAACGTTTGGAATTTAAACTGGGATTTTTAGATGTTTTCCAGGCTGAATCACTCTCTGATAATTCATCTGACAATTATGCCATGATGCCATGGTTAGATAGGGTCTTGTAGTTTGTAATGAAATATCATGTCTGTAGCTTACTCTGATCCTGAGCCTAGAATACATCATGTAATGTGCAAGTGTAAGAGTTAATAGGTAAATCCACCAGCACACCTCATTCAAATCTAGTCCAATTTCAATCCTACTTCAGTTCTATACATTAAGTCCATATCCTGCATTTTTCTTGTTATTACTTATATACTTTTTAGTTTTACTCCATGTGGTTCACTTACATAATCTAACTTTATGTACAGATAGAGTTCCAATCATAAATGACCATTTTCAAGCCTCTCTTAATTGGAACGAGAATTGAACAAAGCAATTTTAGTTCTGAGCCTTCCAGGTTGAGATACAACTCAACATTTCTTTGAAATTAACATTTTTGTTTTCTTTTATACATTTATATAAATATTCAGTGTGTTCAGTGTTTTCAGACCTCAGTGTAAATGAATTAATTAGTACAGTTAATAGTGTATTCATATTTAAACCCAAAACTAATGTTTCAACTTTAGAAATTTCAGAAATCAATATTTAATTTAAATAACCTACTGGCTGTCAATCTCAGCTTGGAATGTCTTGGAATGCTCTTCACCACACAGCACATCACTATTTTATTTTTTGCTTTTGGGTGACTTTATGCCATTCCTGTCACACAAATTCAAGCAGCTCAACTTTGTTTGATGGAATGACCAGAATGAAATAGTTTCCACATGTTTCCATATGTTTTAGTTTAAGGAAGAACATTGTCTGGGCACTTTTGTCCAAAGAAGCAATATTGTGTGTGTGTGTGTGTGTGTGTGTGTGTGTGTGTGTGTGTGTGTGTGTGTGTGTGTGTGTGTATATATATATATATATATATATATATATAACTCTTTCTCTATATATATAACCCCTTTTCTGATTGGATGTCTTGTTTTCCATTCTGTTCTAAAACACTCCTTATAACATCAATAGACTGCAATCAAGTCAGTCTGATAGTGCATTTAATTTGAGAAAGTAAACAAACCTTCTCACATAAACACTGTCATTAATTCACCTTTTCTTCATCCAGTGAACTTCAGAAAGAACCCCGTCTGCTAGTGTTTGACATTCACCTCTGATGGCTCCGATAAGCACTGTTTATGTTTAACTGCTTATCAACTGCTTAAATGATTCCTGTTCTTTTCCTGAATTGGACCCTATTATACAAGCAATCTTGGCTGAAACACTCCTTATTATGTCAACATTATTTAGTTGACTAATGTTAATAATCTTAATAATCTGGTTTTGGAGCATCATTTCTGAATCACCTTTTTACAGCTTAGTTTGCTTTGCAGTATTTTCATAGCAAAGGAATGAATGACTTACTGAGTCAAATCGTTATTTTTAAGTCTGATACATGGAAATGACCCTTGTTCTGATTGGTCACCATGTTTTCCTGCATTGGGCTGCATTTTAAAAACATTTTGGGCTAAAACACTCCCTATAACCTCAACATTAATGAGGAAACTAAAGTTGTTTGTGATCATGTGACATCACACAGATTTGTGACATCACACTGAATTATGACTTTACAATAACTTCAAAATGCTCTGTTTGCAGCTTAATTTCCAAGTTTCTTTTTTTTTGCAGCTTAGTTTCCTTTGCTGTATTTCCATAGCATAGTTGATATGAATGAATTCCAACTTTTCATGTACTAAATCAAAATGTTCTTCTTGATATATGCATGAATTATATATGCAAATGACTCCTGATTGGTTGTCTTGTATTTAGACTTAAACATTCGTTTTAACGGCATTGTGACATTACAAATACCAAATAAATGGCTTTATTTTGCAGCTTAATTTTGTTATATCCATTTTACAGCTTAGTTTCTTTTGCTGTATTAACATAACAAAGGACTAAACAATATATGAATGAAATCCCAACAAACTCATTTTATTTTTTGTTGAAAGAATGAGGAATTACAATTTTCTATCACACATCCGCTTTAATATGTCAGTCCACCTCACTAAGGCAGCTTTTCCATGGTGTAATTCCAAAATGTGATTACGCATTGTTCTTGCCTAAAGAACCCCAGTTTAGTCATTATGACCAACCTTAGAAGCAGGTGAGATCAAAATTCCAATAGTGTGTTCTTGACTGACTAGACTAGGCTACTCACAGTCTCTGAAGGCTTTGTCATCATCTGAGTCTGGAATGGAAGTCATCTCTTACAAATGTCTTCCCAAATGTCCTGCAGTAGCTTTCTCAGAGTTTCCAAGCCCTCCAAGCCCTCCAAGCATGCTCTGGAGTGGAGAACAACGTTGCTCAGACCCCAGCTCTGATTTGGAGAGCACTAGTGTGAGCTACTCCCCTTCAAGTTGCAGAGTGTGTAGCACTGTTAAGCTTGCCTCAGGGGTTCCCTTCTGTGGCTGGCCCACCTTTGTCAAGAGCTGAACTAATTAGCTGTGAGGCTGGCCATCGGACTTCACCCCCTCCTCCTCCTCCTCTTATGCATACACACACACACACACACACACACACACACACATGCTCAACTTGTTGCACACATCCACTCAACTGAGTCGAGTAAGCCCCAGCAAAGGAATGCAGCCCCCTTCTCTGTTCATTCATGGCATGTCTTAACCCGACATGCACATGCGTCGTCTACTTCAAAGGGTGAATGACCAAGAATCTCCAAGCAGCCTGTGGATTTTCCTCCTCCAGCAATAAGAATTATGAATTTTACTAGACAAACTAGAATTTGATCACAAATTTATTGGTATCACTTTTGGCTCCCCAAAGAACCTTTCTAAACTCTAGGTTCAATCAAAAAGGAATAATCTGTTCATTAAATTGCTTTCCAGGAATTATACGTTACAAACCTACAGGATTTGACACTTCAATCAGCATAACACCACCACACATCCATCCATCAGACAGGCCAAAATCCACCAAAACATGAACAGACTCAAACTTGGGTTCACTCTGGTATTTTCTTCAGTCTTCAACATTTTTCAGCTCAGATCACTGTATGAAACGCATTTGAATTTAGCTGTTCTGCATGAATGGTTATTGTTCGGTGAAAAGCTCCAAGCATTTGAGAGCATGCTTGTGAATAGGGTCCTCAATATGAAGAACTCAGAGTGCACCTTATTCTCTTTCTATTCCTATCTGTGAATCCACAGCCTGGTACGTTGAGTGTGTTAAGCTCTATTCAGAGTAAGCCATTGCCTAAAGTGCATTTTTTAAATGTCTAATGCCCCCTTCCCAACTTCCCCATGTCTTTGGTCTGGGGGTTCTTTAGGGAATTGGGAGTCCATTCAGGGCAAAGTGCCATTGTGAGAATGCCTTGGGAAAAGGGAGAGGTGTTTAGCATAAATGACAATCACTATGGGGCGGAACTGTTGAAATAATACAGCCAAGCGAATGAGCAAAGCACCATAAAAAAAGAAAAATGCACCAAGCAGTTATAATAAATGAAAGTTTACTTGGAAATACTTTATTATTTCTATAATCGTATCTCACTGCACAACAAAGTGCCACCTGAGGTGGAAAATTAGGAGTCTTAAGAAATATTAAAAGATTCAAATTCCAAACTGTGTTCTAACTAAGCCAGGGACTGAAGTTCATTTTAAAGAGCATCTGAAGGCATGTTTTTGTGCGAATCCATTATAAAAAATCTTCAGACAGATCATCAGACAAAAATGTCCTACAATCTCTAGTACTATTCAAATAGGCATAAGGTAGAGAAGTGCATTTTACAAAGCTGTATGTTTAATTTTTAATTTTGAAGAGGAAAAACAATTTCTTGTATAAACTTTAATAAGAACACCATTACTGTCTCCTTTTGCTCTTAAAACAGCCTCAACCGGGGCTCTCATTGGCTCAGCACTATGTGCCAGCACTATAATCCATGAATTGTAGGTTTGAATCTTGGGTCATGCTGCTTACCATTGGAGTCCAAGAGAGCAAATTTGGCCATGCTCTCTCTCTGGATGAGTACATGGCACACAAGAGGCTTTTGCTCACTATGTGCCAGCACTATAATTCGAGGATTGCAGCTTCAAAACCCAGGTCATGCTGCTTGCCATCAGAGTCAAAGAGATCAAAATTGGCCATGCTCTCTCTGGGTAAGTAGAATGATGCTGTCTTTTCTTCAGAGCTGGGGACCCCGCACATTGGCTGCTCAACAGCTACTTTCAGCATTTGGTGGGCTTCTGATGTATAGGAGGAGGCTTATGCATGTGCTTGTCTTCATTCTCCTAGTGTCAGGAGCTTTGTATGTGATAGGAGGAGAGTCCTAATGAGGTAGAGTAATTGGCACTTCAGAATTAATACTTTAAAAAAAAAACTTTAAGTAAAATACATTAAAATAAAACATAATAAAAAGAAATCTCAATTCATCATGGCAAACAATTCTAAATTCTGGTCCATACTGGCATGACTTCCTCACAGAGACATGTGCATGCTGTGAATCTCCTATTCAATCACATTTCAAATGTATTCAACTGGTTTCAGATGTGATGAGAGAAAGTGGCTTTATGACATGGTGCATCACCATGCTGAACGTAGCTGTTAGAAAATGGTAACCTCTGATCATGAAGGGATTCACATTTTTCAGCAACAATACTCAAATATGCAATAGCAATCAAGTGATTGAATAATGGGCCCAGTTCTACCAGGAAACCTTTCCCATGGACTGTTTACCCAAGGCAGGTTGGGTCCAGCTGTTGCCACCAAATTTTGGCTAAGCCATCTGTGTGCCTCAGCACAGATTGATTAATCAGACCAGGCTACATGTTTTCAGTCTTCATCTGTCCAGTGTTGAGCCTGTGCGCGCAGCAGCCTCAGCTTTCAGTTCTTGGTTGATAGAAGTGCAACCCATTTGTGATTTTATTCATTACAAAGTTGTCACATAATTGGCTGGTTAGATAATTGCAATGATATGAAGGTAGTGTGTAAATGCTTATATACTGTCGCAGTTAGAAATACTGTATATATCTATAAATACTTTAAAAATCCCCACAATGGAAAGAACACTTCACAGGGAACTGCCGACCATGAACATATGTAGTAGAGTGGCACACGAGGCTTTTACTAACTTAATATTTTGGCCACAGATTTATGTAGCTGCTGGTTGACCAATATGACAGCATGCTTTTATATACTTGCAAACTCAACTCCTTCATTCATACTTGCCCTTTGGCACGTCCAATTGCAATCACTCTTTTTGCCAATCATTAGTGTCTGATTTTTTGACTGATCTTCTGCACAATGAATGAGACATTTACCGCACCGTACCACCTCTTATCCCCACCTTAATCATGCAATGTTTTTGTATTTGGAACTTAAATATATATATGTGCACTATATCTTCAAAAACATAGTTATTGCTACTGAGAAAGAAGATAAAGATTACAATAAATGATTAATGAACATTAAATGATTAAAAATTTAGATTCATATGGGGAAAAAGTTATTGAGGTATACATACAGAAGTAGTGTTTCTTGGTATGGCATCACCAAGTTTCTTGGTATGGCATCAGCAGATGTCTAAGCATGAACTTGTAGAGGTTCCTAATGGTGTTGTGCGATAATCCATCCCATGAAATTGCACTCCACACCATAACATCAGGCCTGTGTGACCTCTGACAAATAGTGGGGCAAAAAAGTATGTAGTCAAGCACTGATTGTGCAAGTTTTCTTATTTATAAAGATGAGAGAGAGGTATGTAACTTTCATCATAGGTATCCAGGAAATCTCATTGTAGGATTTTTAAAGAATTTATTTGTAAATCATGGTGGAAAATAAGTATTTGGTCACCCATAAACAAACAAGATTTCTGTCTCTCACAGACCTGTAATAACTTCTTTAAGAAGTTCTTCTGTCCTCCACTCATTTCCTGTATTAATGGCACCTGTTTGACCTTGTTATCTGTATAAAAGACACCTGTCCACAACCTCAAAAAGTCAGACTCCAAACTCAACCATGGTCAAGACCAAAGAGCTGTTGATGGACACCAGGAAGAAAATTGTAGACCTGCACCAGGCTGGGAAGGGTGAGTCTACAATAGGCAAGCAGGTTGATGAGAATAAATCAACCATGGGAGCAATTGTAAGAAAATTGTAAGAAAACACACAGCTCTGACAATGACAGAGTGGCTCCGTAAAAAGCATTTCAAAGTCCTGGACTGGCCTAGCCAGTTTCCAGACCTCAACACCGTTGAAATCGATGGATGGATGGGTGGATGGATGGCTGGATGGATCGATCATATTCTGTATTCCCTTATACTATCACAAAATCATTTTGTCTGAGCCATGATAAAGACCTTCCTTTGTCTGGGAAATATCACTGTCTGGAAAGAAAACGCAATATCCATTAATCAATAGTGGTGTTAATATGAGGTGTAAATCCCCAAATTACTCATTTTTAGGAACAACAAATTCATGAAATTTCAAATTACTTATTAAAAATTGCATATCACAGCCCTATTCATATATATATATATATATACAGTGGGGAAAATAAGTATTTAGTCAGTCACCAATTGTGCAAGTTCTCCCACTTAAAAAGATGAGAGAGGCCTGTAATTGACATCATAGGTAGACCTCAACTATGAGAGACAAAATGTGAAAAAAAAATTGAGAAAATCATTTTGTCTGACTTTTAAAGAATTTATTTGCAAATAATGGTGGAAAATAAGTATTTGGTCAATAACAAAAGTTCATCTCAATACTTTGTTGTATATCCTCTGTTGGCAATGACAGAGGTCAAACGTTTACTGTAAGTCTTCACAAGGTTGGCACACACTGTTGCTGGTATGTTGGCCCATTCCTCCATGCAGATCTCCTCTAGAGCAGTGATGTTTTGGGGCCGTCGGCGGGCAACACGGACTTTTAACTCCCTCCAAAGGTTTTCGATGGGGTTGAGATCGGGAGACTGGCTAGGCCACTCCAGGACTTTGAAATGTTGAAGCCACTCCTTTGTTGCCCTGGCAGTGGTGCTTGGGATCATTGTCATGCTGAAAAGACCCAGCCACGTTTCATCTTCATTGCCCTTGCTGATGGAAGGAGGTTTGCACCCAAAATCTCACAATACATGGCCCCATTCATTCTTTCATGTACGGACCAGTCGGTCCTGGTCCCTTTGCGAGAAACAGCCCCAAAAGCATGATGTTGCCACCCCATGCTTCACAGTTGGTATGGTGTTCTTTGGATGCAACTCCGCATTCACTGTCCTCCAAGCCACGACGAGTTGTGTTTTTACCAAATAGTTCTACTTTGGTTTCATCTGACCATATGACATTACTCCCAATACTCTTCTGGAACATCCAAATGCTCTCTAGCAAACTTCAGACGTGCCTGGATATGGACTGGCTTAAGCAGGGGGACACGTCTGGCACTGCAAGATCCTGACTCCTGGCGTCGTGGTGTGTTGCTGATGGTAGCCTTTGTAACGTTAGTCCCAGCTTTCTGCAGGTCATTCACTCGTCCCCCTTGTGGTTCTGGGATTTTCCTCACCGTTGTTGTGATCATTTTGACCCCACGGGCTGGTCTTGAGTGGTCTTGTAGGTCTTCCATTTTCTAATTATTGCTCCCACAGTAGATTTCTTCACACCAAGCTGCTTGCCTAGTGCAGATTCAGTCTTCCCAGCCTGGTGCAGGTCTACAATTTGGTTTCTGGTGTCCTCCGACAGCTCTTTCGTCTTCACCATAGTGGAGTTTGGTGTGTGACAGTTTGAGGTTGTGGGCAGGTGTCTTTTATACTGTTAACAACTTCAAACAGGTGCCATTAATACAGGTAATGAGTGGGAAGAGGGCCTCTTAAAGAAAGTTACAGGTCTGTGACGTAGAAATCTTGCTTGTTTGTAGGTGACCAAATAAATTTTCCACCATTATTTACAAATAAATTCTTTAAAAGTCAGACAAAATTATTTTCTCAATTTTTTTCACATTTTGTCTCTCTTAGTTGGTCTACCTATGATGTCAATTACAGGCCTCTCTCATCTTTTTAAGTGGGAACTTGCACAATTGGTGATTATTCATCTTATTTTCCCCACTGTATATATATATAATATATATATATATATATATATATATATATATATATATATATATATATATATATATATAAAGGGTTTCAAAACCCATTGCCATTGAAAATGTAGGCAACCCTCACGTCATTTACATTAAGCACTGTTTGAAGGAGCCTCTCAGGGCAGAACTTGGCCAAGTGGAGTAAAGGGTTGTGTTGACATAACCTGCAGGCTTCCTGGATGAAGTGGCCCTTGTTTAAGTCTCCCGCTGTGGGAAATGTAAACGGTGACACATGGGAGCCTCCTCAAGCCTGGCACTGCCTCCTGATGGAGTCGAAGTAGAAGCAGCCCTGAGCTGCTGACCTGAGATCGGGCTGGGGGTTCTTCTGAGGTGGTTCAGGATTAAACATGGTAAAGGGAGCTGATCCTGAATGTGCACATATACCGGACAAAGATAAATGTAATGTTTTTCACATAGCAAAGCATTAACATAACCATAATGTAAGCACAGGATAGGCAGTCCTGAATTATGATATCATTAGCACTACAGAGTTGACATTCCTGACAGTCAGGGATGACCACTAAGGTACACTGTCCTATAGACGTAAGAGGGGAATTTGTCATAGATTTTGTTAGAATGGATTCAAACTGGGTGGCCTAATATCACTGAATCACAAAAGCATGAAAACATGTAGACTACAGGCTTATGGGAGTCATTCATGTACTGTATATATTTCTTTTGCTGAGAGTCTCTTTATATTTAAATACATTATGCTACATTGAGGATGACATATGTACTGTTGATGGTTCTGACAGCTCTTACTCGAGGATTAGCACTTCACTACACCAAAAATAGAGGCGAAGGATGTACTAATATGCTCCATTACAGTTCTACAACTTATTCAGTACTTAGTAGCTTAGGACCTGGTACTGGTAACATCTGAACCTGACATACCAAAAGTCATGGGATACCAGTGTGTAAATTGACTATGAAGTGGTGCTACCTCAGAAGACAGCTTGGGAACCCCCACACCTGTATAACTTGTGAGTTATCTTGTGAGTAAGGCTCAGAATTGGCCAGTGGTCATGTCAAGATGATGCAAATTTTTGTGTGTTCATGTGAGACATGATAATGAGTGCCAGATGGGTGGCACATTCCATTTTCAAAGCCATTTGGGCCTTTAACATTCCCCAATCCACATTGTCACATGTACTTGGAATACGTCATAGAACTAATTCTGGACAATTTGGGTCCAATGGCACTAGGCACTATTCTGGTGCTGTAAATGGCACCAGTCTGAGGTGTTTAGGCAGAATAGTGGACCCAACCAAAGCCATGAAAATACATCCATGCCAGTATAGGACCACCAGCAGGCTGCACAGTTCCTTGTTGACAACTGGGGTCTGTGCTATACACAAACCCTAATATAAACCAAAACTATGTGTTACATGACTCCAGACACATGTTGCCAGTCTAAGGTCCAGTTAGCAACATCACAAGCACAGATGAGGCACTATGTCCACTGCTGTGGTCTTGTTCGAGGCAGGCACTGATGGGTTGCCCATTATTAACAGTAAACCTCTGTCCCTATACAATGCCAGCTGAAGATCCCCAGTTTGATTTGTTTGAAGCCATGCATTGAAGTGCTATCCCAGATAGCAATGAATGTTTTGCCCAAATGTGGCCCACATTGAGCAATACACAATTGGCCCAGATTTGATCCAAATGACACTGTTTCATTGCTGTTGAATCAAATCCTCATGTTACTGGTACCAAACCTAACTGGTGAATATACACATTAGGGGTTACGTGTTGCATAAAGAATAATAGGCTTCAATCAAATAAACTATTCTAACACTACTTATGGATGTACAGGATGCAAGAAAATATCATTTGGCACCCGAGATATACACTTTGCAGACAGTTAAATGCTGTTTTCTAGGCTTCATATCTCACATCAAAACAAAGTATAAGACTTTTCCTATATAACCATGGTAATCTCTTCATTGTGAAATGAATTATAAGTGAGTAATTAATTTTGGAATACAGACACCCAACTGATCAGAGCAATGACATCACTGACCCAGAGATTGTTGTAGAGAAAAATGAGAAGAGAGGGTCTGTTTGCTCTCTTTCTTTGCTCACACAAATTTCAGAATAAAAGTCCTGAGAAGGGCTCATACTGATACATTCATAAATAACAAAAACAATAAAGGACATTCAGATTGTTTTGTTTGTTTGTTTGTTTGTTTGTTTGTTTTGACCTCTGTAATGTATTTTTAAATTCTCAATCTTACCATTAAAAACAATTCATTAATTAATTATCAATATCCAAAAAGATTTTCTGAGATGTAAAATGATTTTTAGTGATTTTAAGCAAAAAACAAAACAAAACAAATAAACCCACAAAGGCACTTTCTCTTAATTTTCAAATTTAAAAAACTCAAATGAAGACAATTTTGAGTTGCCTAGGGTCTCCAGAAAATAATAATAACCAGCATGTGAAACTGACTCAATAATCTTTACATTTTTTTGGTGAATAAGGGTTCTAAAGGTTAAAGTACCTGATGCATTCATTATAAAGGGTGTCTATAAGCATTTGGAAATACAGTGGATACACAAACTGCACTGCTTTGCTTGCACATTTTGCAAAGATCATCTCTAAATCATGATCATCTCTTTTTATATAGAGATGATTATGTTGTAGATTTATATGCTGTTGATTTAGTATTATATGCTTTATATGCTGTAGATTTAGTATTTTTATTTTATTTTAACAGGTAGATGTCCTAATAAAATGATATCAGCAAAGGTTTTCCTATCTGTAAAAGCAGAGACAGACACCAGCTCTCCAATTATAGACTTGTTTCTCTGCTTCTTTATTTCTTACATGTAGAAAAATTATTTGTTCAAAGGTTTGATAAATTCATAGAAACACATAGTATATTGAGTGATCATCAATATAGATTCAGAGAAAATCGGTCCACCTTGCTGGCAGTGATGCATCTCATAGAAAACATTGCTACTGCAATAGATAAGAATGAATGAACTGTGGGAGTGTTTTTAAACTTAAAAAGCATTTGACACTATTGATCAAATAAAATGGAGAAAAATGGTATAGAGCAATAGCATACTCATGGCTCAAGAGTTTCCTTTTGTGATAGATATCAATATGTAGAAATAACATTAAATATGTTTTTATGAGTATATTAGAATCTATAATATAGAGTATATTAGAATATTTAATATACAGAGTAAATAGAATATATAATATTTAGTATATTAGAATATAATACAGAGAATATATTAGAATATATAATATAGAGTATATTAGAATATAATATAGAGTATATAGTATATAGAATATATTCTAATATAATGTGTGTATTATATATTCTAATATACTCTCTATATCATTTAGAGTATATATAATATAGAGTATATTAGAATACATAATATAGAGCATATTACAATATATAATGAAAAGTCTTGTAGGAGGGGTAGTGTACATTATTATTGCCCTTGTTATGATAAACCTCTCGGGTGAGGATGATAAATTATGTTGGAAAGCACATAGAAATAGTGTAAAAAAAATCTTTGGGCCTCTTTATCACAGACTGGATGTTTGATGAGGTGCTTTAAGCCGTGATTTGATCTGAACCCCAATGAAACTCTGAGGTGTTTACAGGTTCACTGACTGCTTCTCGGGCTCCAGTGGTGGGTGGTCCCAAAGTGGTCAATTTATGATCCAGAAGATGGCAGTAAAGTTTCAGAACCAGAAACCAGAGCCTTTCCCTGACTTGTTTGTCCACCCTGCCATCTAAAGCTGTGGTGGTGAAACTACATTTATCCTTCATTCTCATCTCTGACTGTCCTTTCTCCTCAACACAAAGAGCTCAGGATGAACAGAGCTCACACTGAGGTCGGTAAGAGTCTGACCTCAGGCTTGTCTTCTTTCTTTCTGAACAAAACTGGGCTTTTCGGGCTTATAACAGCGGACACAGAACCCAGAAGGAGCCGGGCTCTCTGACCAACTGTGTGTCAGCTTATTACTTCGACCTGTTTCGCTGTAGAGGGCAATTTTCAGTCTTTTGGGGCTTTAAAAGCCCCCACAAAGGCCGTGTTGTCGTTTGGCAGGTAGCTGTTCGCTGTGTGAGCGGTAACCATAGCGACTACTTAGCTTAGCTCCCGTCCCCAGCTAGTTAGCTTAGCAACATCGGCTAACTAGGCGAATTGAGCTGAACTGTGATTATTTCTCTTTAACTGAAGAATGAGGGCTTTATAGACATTAAAGGTCCCGAGGAGAGATAATACTGATCCAAACAGGAATAATAAACATATCAAAGCCCACACTCTTCAGTTTTTGTGTTTTTTGTATATGTTAGTTGTTGTTTTTTTGTTTTTCCCCCCCCTCAATTTCTGCCTCAATTTCCCTCAATAAAGGGTCTGTCTGTCATTTATTTCTATTTTATTTGGGCTGCTGTCAAGTATTTTGAAGTATTTTGAATTGACTTATTGTTGTAAATATCCTTATCAGTCTAATATTTATAAATTTACAAATATTTAGTGATTAAATTATTGCACGTTCAGCTCAAACACTCTGGATGATCCATTTCTTCTGGAAGTGAACTAGCTATGATTGTAGTTAAGGTAGTTTAACACCAGCAGTATCTTCAGCTGTATCAATATGGTTAAAGGTTTTAAAACTTCCACAAAGTCCTTTTCTAACATGAAATGCACCGGTTAGCTCAACCTCCAGCTTAATGATCTTTTAAAGTATATATTTTTGCTGTTCAATTGAAGAGTGAAATGGTGTTGACATTGGCGTGTCCCTTTATCTTGACAGGAAATCTGTGCCTCATCCTGACAAAACAGGGGTTGTGATGAGTGCCAATTCCTGGCTGAACATGTGGACTATTAGGTAACATATAACTGTGCACAGAGGAGACACTACTTGAGACTCTGCCCTCCCCAACACAAACAGGATCTGAACTCTGGGTCATGGACTCTCTTTCCATAGCTAGAAGAGACAATTCTTGAGTGTTATTAGCGGAAGCTACTAATAATAGCTGGCAAGAAAGCCAAATTGTTCTCTTGGTGGAGACTTGTTCTTACAAATGAAGCCAGAACAGAGAGTCATTGCCTCTGGTAAAGTACGCTCAGCTGTTTCATCTTTCTACAATGGTTTTATTACCATTCTTTAGGTTTTGTGCATTTATTTGTTTTCCACACATTGACCATAAAGCACAAAGGTTGCTGATTCCTTTTTTTCTTGTTTTGTTTTTCTTTCCCCAGATAAATCATGATTCCCATCACTGAACTGCGGTACTTTGTGGATACCCAGCCTGCCTACCGCATTTTGAAACCATGGTGGGACGTGTTCACGGACTACCTGTCTGTTGTGATGCTGATGATTGCAGTATTTGGAGGAACTCTGCAAGTCACCCAGGACAAAATGATCTGCCTGCCCTGCAAATGGGTGGTAAACAAAACCTGTCAGAAGTATTTTGAATCAGCCTTTGAACCACACGGAATCCAATATGACCTTGACAGACACCAGTACAACTATGTCGATGCTGTGTGCTATGAAAACAAGCTGCACTGGTTTGCTAAGTATTTCCCATATTTGGTGCTGCTGCATACGCTCATCTTCCTGGCTTGCAGCAACTTTTGGTTCAAGTTCCCTTGGACTAGCTCCAAACTGGAACATTTTGTCTCCATTCTTTTGAAGTGTTTTGACTCACCATGGACTACGCGAGCGCTGTCCGAGACAGTTGTTGAAGAGAGTGATCCCAAAGCTCTTGGGAAGATGAATGGCTCCATCGATAAAAAGGCATCGTATGTGAGTGAAGATGTGGAGGCGAGTGTTCCAATGTTGTCTGCTACAAAGTCTCGTTTTGAGCAGGGAATTGTTGACCACTCTGAAAATGGTGTTCTGGATAAAAAGGAGGGGGAGCAGGCTAAGGCTTTGTTTGAAAAAGTTAAGAAATTCAGGCTACACGTTGAAGAAGGAGACATTGTCTACAGACTTTACATCCGACAGACTATTATCAAAGTGGTTAAATTCATCCTGATAATCTGTTACACTGGTTATTATGTCCACAATATTAAGTTCAGTGTGGACTGCAGTGTGGACATCGAGAACCTTACTGGTTACCAGATGTTCAATTGTGCCCATCCTCTTGCCACACTTTTCAAAATATTAGCCTGCTTTTATATAAGCCTTGTTGTTGTTTATGGGATGATCTGCGTGTACACCCTTAGCTGGATGCTGAGGCGTTCCCTTAAAAAGTATTCATTTGAGTCAATCAGAGAAGAGAGCAGCTATAGTGACATTCCAGATGTCAAAAATGACTTTGCCTTCATGTTACACATGATTGACCAATATGATCCACTCTACTCCAAGCGCTTTGCAGTATTCCTATCAGAAGTTAGTGAGAATAAACTTCGTCAGCTTAACCTCAATAATGAGTGGACACTGGACAAGCTCCGGCAGAGAATCACAAAGAACTCCCAAGACAAGTTAGAACTGCACCTGTTTATGCTTAGTGGCATTCCAGACACAGTCTTCGATCTCCTGGAACTGGAGGTCCTTAAGCTGGAACTCATCCCTGATGTCACCATTCCTCCAATCATTGCCCAGCTCATAAACCTGCGTGAGATGTGGCTGTACCATACACCAGCTAAAATAGAGGCGCCAGCCCTTGCGTTTCTAAGAGAAAACCTGAAATCGCTGCACATAAAGTTTACTGACATCAAGGAGATACCTCTCTGGATCTACAGCCTGAAGAACCTGAGTGAGTTGCACCTCACAGGGAACCTCAGTGCCGAGAACAATCGTTACATTGTTATTGACGGCCTGCGAGAACTAAAGCGCCTCAAGGTTCTTAGGCTGAAGAGCAATCTGACTAAGCTGCCACAGGTAGTAACTGATGTTGGATTGCACCTGCAGAAGCTGTCCATAAATAATGAGGGCACCAAGCTGATGGTTCTCAATAGCATGAAAAAGATGGTCAACTTGACAGAACTGGAGCTCATTCGCTGTGATTTGGAGCGCATCCCCCATTCCATCTTCAGTCTCCACAACCTGCAGGAGATTGACCTGAAAGACAACAATTTAAAGACCATTGAGGAGATCATCAGCTTTCAGCATCTCCATCGACTTGTCTGCCTGAAACTGTGGTACAATCAGATTGCCTACATTCCCATTCAGATAGGCACTTTGACCAACCTGGAGCGCCTCTACTTGAATCGAAACAAGATTGAGAAAATACCAAGTCAATTGTTTTTCTGTCGCAAGCTAAGGTATCTTGATTTGAGTCACAACAATCTAACAAACATTCCAGCTGACATTGGAAGTCTTCAAAATCTTCAGTATTTTGCCATAACTGCCAACAGGGTGAGTTCATAATGTATAATGTGTTTGCATATTCATATGTATTTAAGCTATACTACAAAAGGATAGCATTTCTGCAAAAATTGTATTGTATCTTTTTATGGGACAACACTCTAGAAATGACATAACACTGCCTTGACCCTCTTGGGCACAAAATTCCTCAAAGCTGCACACTCTGCTTGCAATTACAGAGGTCAGACATTTTCTGTAGTTTGTAGACACTGCAGCAGGGATTTCCATACAGATGATCTCCAGATCTTTCATGTTTCAGAGCTGGCGCTAGGCAACATTGAGTTTCAGCTCCCTCCAATGAATTTGCCTTGTCAGTGGCAAAGTTCAAATGTGCCTGGACTTGTGCTGGCTTGAGCAGGGGGACCTTGCGTGCCCTGCAGGATGTTAATCCACGACGGCGTAGAGTGTTATTAATGGTAATCTGTAGCCCAGCACTTTTAGGTCATTGACAAGATGCACATGTGTAGTTCTGTGCTAATTACTGACCTTTTACAGAATCATCCTTACCCTATGAGGTGAGATCTTGCATGGGGTCCCAGGAAGATTGACAGTTATCTTGTGTTTTTCTTATAGTAATTGTTCAAAGTAAGGTTGCAATAGTAGGACATTTTAACAGTATTAAAAAATTGCAGATAAATAGTATTGTATAGAGTGTTTCACAATAATACTTATCATTTTCAATTACAGTGAACATTAATGAACTTAAAACTGAATATTTTTTTGGTTCAACAGAACAAACAGGGTTTTTTTTTTTATTAAAACTTTTATTTTTTATGCCCACCCCTCAAATCATCCCATATGTTTTGGATGGAGTGCCATCATTCCAGAGAACACACTTCCACTGCTCCACACTGATACCCCTCTAGTACATGCCTGGCATTAGTCATTGTGCAAATAGTTTCATACACCATTGTATTGGCATTGCTTCTCTACAGGGACTAGATGAGTTGAGTCGGCAAAGGGTGCAACTTAAAGTATTGACAAACAATTGCACATATATTGTATCCAGTTATTTTTCAACGATGTAATGAAATGCAGAATAATAATTATTATATAATAATTATGATACAGTAGACATAAGTAGCGGCTGAATTGTGCCTTATGTTCATGTGAGCTTTTTCCTCTCTGCCCATCCCCTCCACAGATTGAGAAACTTCCTCCAGAGCTGTTCCAATGTAAGAAACTGCGCACACTGAACCTGGGCAATAACTGCCTGCTGTCTTTGCCCTCTCGCTTCGGGGAGCTGACTAACCTGACCCAACTAGAGCTGAGAGGAAACCGGCTGGAAGGCCTCCCAGTGGAGCTTGGGGAGTGTCGTCTCTTGAAGCGCAGTGGCCTCATCGTTGAGGAGAGCATCTTCAACACTCTTCCCTCAGAGGTTAAAGAGCAGTTTTGGAGAACTGAGAAAGAAGCAGCTTGATGCCACCAAGTGACTTTTGCGCAAGTATTGTCCAAGGTTTGACAGAACTGCACCCAGACAATAGGGGCAGCTCAGGCAAGAGTTAATATAGTATTCTTGTAGATAGACTACTTGTGGGATTAAATACATTCGTTGGGAAACACTGAACACTCTATAATCTGTGTGCACTGGTTCTCTAAGTTGAATATAATTCTGGAAGGTGCAGCTCATTTTTGCCTTAAATTTAATGTTACACACTGGTCAAAATGAATCAGGCAAGCAAGTTGACAGTTTTTGTGAGCTAGTGTGTCATGAGCACTTTACAGTTGCCTGAATTTCCACACTTAAATGGGATTTTAGTACTTAAGAGTATACTTTCAGTAAATCTGAATTTGTAATCATTTCAGAGGGCTTGTAAAGTTTTCCTAAGAAGACTTATTATTGGTTGTTGATTGTTAGTGGTCAGCCATTTCTGAGTAAAAGGTTGGACAGCAGACATGGTATAGTGGCATGCAACACTTTGGGCACCCATAGCCAAAATTTTTAGTAGAATAGTTAAGTGGGTAAACTGATCACTGAACATTATGCATTCAACTGAAAGGCATAAAGACAAACTTCTTTTCAACATTTTAAGCAATGTTAGTGTACTCCTGGGCTCCAGACAAACACCGTCCTGTCACCCTAGGGACGTTAAAAATAACACACGGGATGAGATCAAAGGTTGTTTGGAATGCTTTTGGGACGAAAGCGCTACATGCAGTAAAGGCTAGAACCCTAAGGCTTACAGAGAAGAGTCCCACTCTTCAACATAAATCAGCTTGCTGCTTATTGCCCATCAGCATTGCAACAATTACATCTTTTTCAGATGAACTCCAGTCCTTCAACAAAGAGTCAATCTACTTGTCACTTACTGCCTGCCACCATGGTAAAGATGGCCGCATAGTTCACAGACTAGCCAATACATACTTTAGTAAAACATTGAATTTGTTGTGGTTGGTTGATTGATCGATAAAGACATGAACAGCATGAAAAGTTTACCATGTGTTTATCTAACAGTCCACCTTCAATGCGCCAATTTCATTCTGTCACTCATAGGGTCTTCACCTTTTAAAGTGGAACGGAAAATTCCAGTAAGCCTTGTAAGTACAACTTTTGGTTTAAAGTGTCATAAATCAACACAGTTTGGTTAACTGTGTACATTTTGAAGTAAGTTAAGTAATCGGGTCAGTTTCTATAAGTATTAGTGACATGATTATAATTTATTTAATAAATAATATAAAGACATGAACAAGATGAAAAGTTAGCTTTGTGCTGATCTCACAGTCCACCTTAAAATGGCTGTAATTGCATTCCATCACCTACAAGGATTAAGTCAGGCATATGGTGTGCGATTATGGAGATCTGACACTGCACTTTTGAATCGTTAGTCCTGTTTGGACAAAGTTGGACTAAACTGACATGTAACTTGATTGATACACAGCCCTAACCATGTGCTTGTTGTAGTTTAGGTAAAGCTGGTCATGATGTGAAGAAATTAGCTTGTTACAGTTCCACTGTGCAGCTGTATTGTGTATAATAACAGTTCAAATTGTGTGTGAAGTTTATACAGTTGTGTAGAAAAGATGTAGGTGACTAAGTGTTGTAAAAGCTGTGGAGAGGGCTTCTCACAGAAAGAGAAGTTATCTGATATCTGCTGATTATTTGATACACTGTAATAAAATGTGTGTATATATATATATATATATCTTTGGTATACACTTTTGGGACAGTGTCTTGGGACAACAACCAGGAGCCATGGGAATATATGCCCACAAATAGGGCAAAGCTATAAGAAAATAGATAATAGCTTTCCCCTGTTTATAATGTTATTGAGGTCAAAATGCATGTCGGATTCCAATTTTCAGATATTCATCAAGGGCATGTAGGGAAGACTAATTAATCTGTCTTTATGCCTGTTGCCCCCACACAATGACACAAAGTCTGACCATTGATCTTGGTGCTGAACATGGTGCCTCCACACCTGGATTTGTTGGTCATGTCCACCAAGGTAAACTTTTGTCTTTGAAGATAACCTGCTGCCATGACAGTCTGGCATGACAACATTGCAGTCGTGCATTGCAGTTGGTTGATTCCTTCTGGATGCAACTATTTTTGAGTGTACTTTGAATGGGGTTACCAAACTATTGCATGCCATTGTGTATGTGGAAAATAAAGCTCTGTTGTACATTTACATTTATGGCATTTAGCTGACTTTACCACAGTGACTTACTAGGTAAATGATATTACAGAAGTGGGCCAGAGTAGTGTTAGGAGTCTTGCCCAAGGACTCTTATCGGTGTAGAATAGTTGCCCAGACTAGGAATTGAACCCCAGTTGCCCACATGGTGTGGTGGCTTACTTGGTGGCGTTATCTGTTCGGCTACACCAACCACTATACAACACTACTAAGTACACTATACAACATATCCTGCCCTGTTGTATAATATTTAAAGCACTAGTTTGTTTAGTTTGACAGCAATGTAATTCATTGTTCATCAGAAAGCAGGAGCCCAACCATCACTTCATGTTTTATTCATGTTCATAATGCTCAGCTCTTTTATCTTTCTATTCTCAAACGACTTGGGAAATAGACTTGGGTCATTATTCTGATGTACTGTAAGCATTATTTTGAGGTCTTGCATGTTTACAACATTTAATTTAACAATGCAAAACAAAATAAGCACACAGAAAGAACATACTCATGCATTGCAATATGGAAAATTGTGTCCTGAATATTAAGCATGCAGACAAATTTAATTTCTCATGAAGCAAAAACAACTTTTTTTCTTGACTACTGAACACTTTGCCATGGCAGCACCTTACCTTCACCAGTGTACTTACTGTAAGTGTTTTTGGGAAAGTTACTTTTGTTACTTTTAAGACCAAAGGTTCATCCTTTTTGTTACTGTTTCTGTTCATGTTCAATTTTCCACTAAAGTAGCAATGTGCAGAGTTCATGTTGATGTTTTGTCCTTATAACATTGCACGTAACACCGATGTTGTTGAGTGCATCATTTTAATGTGTAAAACCAATGCACTGCTGAGGAGACAATCAGAGATATACTTTGTGATGTAGTGGTCTATGCGTTCAGTTTATTTTGATGTAATATAGTTTGTATGATTGAGATAAATACATTCACCATGCGTCTCTGTTGGTAGCACTGACTGAGTTGTCCCTAAAAGCTGTTTTGCCATTTCAGAGGCAAACTCTGATCAAGTTGTTTCGTAACTTTGTCCACAGCTCATTTATTTTGTTACCTCAATCTTGGTGTTTTTGAAGTTCAGACAGTTTTTTTTTTTTTTTTTTCTTTCTTCCTTTTCAAAAGCTTAAAGTGTTACTCAGGTAAATGCCACTCAACTTTGTACTGACTGATTGACAACCTTTTGTATTTTAAAATGGTAAATTGTTTTAATTTAAAGAAATATCCATGCAATGAGTTTTATAGTGTTTTTGATTACTTGTTCATTTTTTATTTATATGAAGTTTATTATTTCAGTTAAAATCCTTTTTTTAACTATGAATGGATAATTGTATTGTTGACCTACTACTGACTACTGTAATGTGTAACTGACTGCCACAGCCTGTGGATGTTTAGTTTTTTATTTGCTGTAGGAAATTTGTTAACTGTTAATATTATCACATGCATAAATGTATAGATGTAGTAAAAATACAGCATGGATTTTGAATGTCACATCAACACTATTTATATAATCTTTAATATACATCTGTAGATGTAAGCATTCAAACAAATTATCTGTAGCATATGACTGTGTAATTTTACACTTGCATTGTATTGCATTGTATTGTGATTTCATAGCTGATGAAAAGCAATAGCCTTTCTACTATTCAAGCCATCTGACACAGGCCTTTACTGATTGGCCCAAATCTGAAGAAATGCACACTGTATGAGTGTTATTTGAACTGTTTTATGAACTGAACTTCATTTCTTTATTGTTGTTGTGTCTGAGTCATGAGTAGTCTTTCATGACTGTGCCAAAACAGCATCAGTACTGCTGTAAATGAATAGTGTTATGATGGCATTGCTAATCAGGACAGTAATTAAGTTCCCATGTGTCATTAGTGTGTGAAATATTACCCGACTTAAGCTATTTTCCAAACATGTTTTGTTTTGTTATTTAGTGCTCATTTTTGGTGTTCCCTCAACTTAAGACTCAATAAACTCAATAATTGTTAATTGATTTTCACAGTTATTGTCTGTTTTAACAGTAAATCACTAAGACTGTTACTCAGGACTGCTGTGTACATTTTATAAGTATTAGTTCTCATTATATAAATGATTACAGGAATGGTCTGATTAGACAATTATTAGACAATGATTAGACATTTACCATTGTCTAAAGAACACAAGCGGGCTTAAAGGCTTTCCCCTGCTGCCCTATGAAAAGTCTCTCAGAGGCTACGTTTGGGTACTGAACCTCTTGGTGTTGACAGTTCAACATGCCTCTATGACACACTCAAAGACATTTTTTCTATGAAAGACTTGAATGGCCGTTTTGACTCATTGACAAACATTTAGGCCACTCTGACCTAGCCATCATTGCCCTCCTTTCCAGCGGTGTCATGAATAAGAACCTGGACTCACACTGATTAAAAGTGCATCATCTTCAACAACAAAGCGATGCAGTGCCCCAACTACAGGTGTGATGATCAGGGAGCTTTCACATTCAACAGTTGGTCAACCCTAGTAGTGATAAGAGGGTCACTAACAGCTCAGCACTATGTACTGGTCATCCCATGGCAATGGGGTGTATGAATTGGCATTTTTCAGCAGATTTATACTTGCCTATACAGAGTTAAGGGTTTCCCTGGAATGTCTCCTCCAGTTTGCAACACTTGGTGCAACGTGCCACAAGATGCCATACAGAACATGTAGGTCTCCATGCCCAACTATATTTCGTGTTGTATCAAGCCTTAATTTCCCTGAGGGAACCCTCCCAATTCTAGAGGCCGACAAGGTTCTGTTGCCTGCTCACTTGCTTAATTGAGGCTTGGACACAGATTTCTGTAAATCTGCTTTGCGAAAACACCTTTGTTGTAAAAAGCGCTATATAAATAAACTTTCATTGATTGATAGAGCCTCATTTCAAACTATACAGTTTTCCCCAATAAACTTTTCCTTTCACTCTAATCTTGTAATCACATACAGTCCATCTGGAAAGTTTTCACAGTGCTACATTTTGTGCACATCTTTTGTTACGGCCTTATTCCAAAATGGATGAAAAACAAATTCTCTCCAAATTGTACACACAATACCTCACAATGACAAAGTGAGAAAAGTTATCTGCACATTTATTAAAAATAAAACACCAAAATATAACACGTACACATATTTACAGCACCTTTGTTGAAGTAACTTTGGCAGCAATTACAGCCTTGAGTCTTTTTGAATATTATGCTACAAGCTGAGCTTTGTTCTCTTTGCTGTGTGCTTAGGGTCGTTGTCCTGTTGGAGGATAAACCTTCATCCCAGTTTGAAGTCCAGAGCACTCTGGAGCAGGTTGTCATCAAAGATGTCTCTACATGGCTGCAGTCATCTTTCCCTTAACCCTGACTAGTCTTCCAGTTCCTGCTGCAGAAAAACACCTCCACAGCATGATGCTGCCACCACCATGCTTCTCTGTAGGAATGGTATTGGCTAGGTGATGAGCAGTGCCTGGTTTCCTCCAGACATGATGCTTGATATTCAGTCAGGTTGGTATTCATCATTTTTGTTTCTCATCATCTGAGATTTCTTTAGGTTCAGCTTTTGGTAGGTTTATGGTTCAGGTTTTCTTTAGCCTTTAGCCTAAACTTAGCTAACTCATTCATTAACTCTTTCATGCACAAATTAGGACATGAAGTGGACTTTCTCCTAAACTTTTTTTTTTCCAGGTTGATGAAGCTATAAATATTATTCTGGCTATAAACCTGAACCATAGTCCACTGATATGTGATATATAAATAACTCACTAGCAATAAATAAATAAATAAACAAACAAACTATTTAAGACATAAACGATCCAAAACAAACATGAATAAAGACTTTTAAAAGCAGAAACCCGTTAATTGATCAGTTTATCTGCTCACGGTCTAAAGTCACATCTAGACTCTTTTTCTTTCTAAATCGGTTCATTTGGTGTCGAAAACGTCTCTGGATCAGTTTGAGCTTCGACGACCGCAGAGCGACGACCGCGGAACCATGCTGTACGGAACAGTTCCCACCCGAACTGTTTTTAATGATGCTCACGTTCAACCGCCACTTTAAACCCTCGAGGAGAGTGAGGAGTGTTTGGAGAGTGAGAAACTGATGAGAGTGAGAGAACAGCGAGGAGAGTGTGAGAAGAGTGAGGAGAGTGAGAGAAGACTAAGGAGCTGAAGAGAGTGAGAGAAGACTGAGGAGCTGGGTAGAGTGAGAGAAGTGTGAGGAGCTGAAGAGAGTGAGGAGTGATAACGGGACATAAACAGAATGGTAAAGCCTCACTGATGTGATCATCATTATCCTGTTTCCGCACAGTTTGTCTCTCTGTTCTGATTATTACACTTCCACCTTAAATCAAGCAGCAGTTACACAGGACACCACAACAGCTGTCCTATTTAAGGTGGAGTCCTTGCTTCAGGATGCTGCAATAATGGACATAGTTCATGGTGGTGTTACTGGTTTCTGACCACTGGGTTGGTTCTGTTTGGCTGCTTTAAAACATGATCAGTAGTTGGTAACATTTCCAATAAGTTGGTGCTACTGGTCTTTTTTCTGAACCTTCTAGTAGGTTGGTGTTACTGTTATTTTTCTACGTAAAGTAATTATTTAATGAAATTTATTTATCTCTTTTTCTAGGCTGTGACTTTGCACACAGATCTCGGTGATATAAAAATTGAACTGTTCTGTGAACGATCTCCAAAATCCTGTGAGGTAAAGTAATATTTCGGACATTTCACATGGTTAAACTTTGGTGGAATTTTGTGAAACTGTATGGATAATTTCATGCTTAATTCATCTTAAATGTAAAATTGTCTTTTCGCAGAATTTTCTCGCCCTATGTGCCAGTGGATTTTACAATGGGTGCATCTTCCATCGAAACATTAAAGGGTTTATGGTTCAGACTGGAGACCCTACAGGTAACCATTCAGGGAAAAAAGCATCATATCAACGTTGGCACATACTGTGTATTTCCTGCCAATAATGATCTGACTCTCTTGAATGCCTTTATTTTATTTCACAAGGGAGGAACCTTTAGGTGACACTGGATAAAAATGGATTCTTATTTTTTCTCTGGATCTTATTTTAGGTACAGGAAAAGGTGGAACAAGTATTTGGGGGCGAAAGTTTGAAGATGAATTCAGTGAACACTTAAAGGCAAGATGTTGCTTTAAATATATACATCACTAAATCATATTTATCTTAAAAAATTTCTCTAAACTGACTCATTTTGTTTTGATTAGCACAATGTCAGGGGGGTGGTTGCTATGGCAAACAATGGACCAAATACAAATGCATCTCAGTTCTACTTCACCTACGCCAAGCAGCCGCATTTGGATATGAAATACACTGTGTTTGGAAAGTATGTCATTCTATTTGTTTAATCTTCTGAACTTAGTTATAAAGTATTTCAAAGGTTATGGGAAATTTACCAAGAAACTGTTTGGTAGCATTTGGGAAACACTGCTACAATGTTTTTTTACAGTGACTTTTAATTACAGTGACTCTGTTTTAAACATTTTGCATAAAAATGTATATTTGTTTAATTGAAGATTAACAACGGGAAAAACAAAAAACAAAATAGCATTCATGATTATCATACTGATTGAAATTGTTTTATGAACAGAATTTTATTTTGTTGTTTTGTTTTGTTTTGTTTTTAGAATAATCGATGGCTTGGAAACTCTGGATGAACTGGAAAAAGTTCCTGTCAATGAAAAAACTTTTCGACCTTTGAATGATGTTCGCATTAAGGATGTTACTATCCATGCAAATCCATTTGCAGGATGATGGCTTTCATTTTTAGAAATTTTTAAGATGGTAATATCATGACAGTGCCATTCTTGTGGTGGTATTCTTAAATAAGAATCTAAATGTTCTACTGTCATATGATTTTTGTTTTTTATTTGAAATCCTTTTCTATGCCTTTTCTGTTAAAAACTACAAAAATTTGAAAAAGTATATCAATGGCCTGAAAATGTGCAGACTTATTGATGTTTTTTTTATTGTTTCTCTCTTAAATTGAGTTTTTGCTTTTGAATTTCTTTTAAAACAAACACATTGTAGCTTAGGGAAACAACTTTTGTATATACATTCATGTTTTGTTTTTTTATAAAACAAATAAAAAAAACTAGCACTTTACATTGTGTGAAAATTTCATATTTCATGATAAATTAATCAATAGAAATTGCTTTAAAATAAATAGTTGGAAAATAAAAATTGTTTTTTTTTCTCCTGTAAAATATTTCTTTTGGATGTAAGGTTTTGTTCTAGTAGAGATAATATGAATAACGTGTACGACAACCCTGTTCATTGAGCAGGCAAGACACAGCAGGAACAAATGGATCAAAGTGAATAGTTTTTCCCAAGAGCTGTCTACATCTCCCCATTATATTTCACCTTTGCCCACCTTGTCGTTCAGTATTCAGTATAAAACATACAATGAGTGCTAAAGAACAGGCCAAAAAAGACACAAATTAAATAAATAAATGCCAAAATATTTGCTCAGCGGTATTTTGAGTATATTTATTTTGAGTTTTATTTTAATTTAGACTTTTATTTTGACATTTCCGGAACAGCACAGCACATTTTTTTCGTCATGTTAGTGCACAGTTCATTGCCAATTTACGTACGAATTTGACTAAATATATTTAGCAAATGAATACACTGATATTAATGTAATAATTTGATGTTATAAATAAGTCGCCGCTTTAAGAGTAGGTGGCCACGCCCCTGCGGTTACTTTTAACGGTCACGTGAAGCGAGCTGCCTTTAAGTGTTAAAGTCGCGATGTCTTCAGCGGAGTCTTTTAAAGTAAGTGGAGGTTTTCTGTGTGCGGCCGCTGTGCGCCAGTTTGGTCCCTTAACTGAGGTCAGGGTGAATGAACCTGTGTGTGTTTAGGTGAGCTCCTTAAAGGATAAAGTCACTCTGATCACTGGAGCCAGTTCTGGGATCGGAGCTGGAACCGCGCTGCTCTTCGCCAAACTGGGAGCCCAGCTGGCGCTGAACGGCCGCGATGTGGACAATCTCAGCAAAGTCGCCAAAGAATGCGAGGAGTGCGGGACTTCTAAGGTAGGAGTTCCTGCCTCGACATAACCCTGTACTACTGTTGTATGTGTGCACTGACTGTGTTTACAGGTGCAGGACTTCCCTCAGTCCAATCAGTCATAGTCCCAACAGAGTTCCGTCAGTCTGAGTTCCGTCAGTCAGTCTGAGGGTCCTTTGAGTGTTCATGGTTTTATATAGAACCATTTTCTTTATTGAATAACCCTCATTTTTAAGTGTCTGGCTTTATACTGGTGTGTCTGTTTTTACAGCCACTCTTGGTGCCAGGTGACCTGACAGATGAAGACACAGTCAGGAAGACTGTTGAACAGACCATTGCTCACTTTGGAAGACTGGATGTCCTTATCAACAGTGCAGGAATCCTGGCCATGGGCACTATAGAGACAGCAGACTTGGCACAATATGATAAGGTGATGAATGTCAATGTCAGGTAAGACATTTGTTTATTGTTGTTTTTGTTCTTATTGTAGGTTCTTAATGAAAGAGTCTAACATCTGCATTTGTTTGTGGGTTTCAGATCAGTGTTCCACCTGACTCACCTCTGTGTGCCACACCTCATCAAAACAAAAGGCTCGATTGTAAATGTGTCCAGCGTAAATGGCCAGCGATCAGTGAGTGGGAATAAATAATATAGATGTTACTATCCATGCGAATCCATTTGCAGGATGATGGTCTTCATCTTTAGGAATTTTTAAGATGGTAATATCATGACAGTGCCATTCTTGTGGTGGTATTCTTAAATAAGAATCTAAATGTTCTACTTTCATATGGTTTTGGTTTCTTATTTGAAATCCTTTTTTATGCCTTTTCTGTTAAAAACTACAAAAATTAGAAAAATTATATAAATGGCCTGAAAATGCACTTATTAATGTTTTTTTTTTTATCGATTCTCTCTTTAATTGAGTTTTTGCTTTTGAATTTCTTTTACAACAAACACATTGTAGCTTAGGAAAACAACTTTTGTATATACATTCATCTCGTATTAATGGGGAGCAGTTTTCAGCCACTCTGACTTCTGCTTTTTCTACACTGAAGTTTCCAGGAGTGCTCGCTTACTGCATGTCCAAGTCTGCCATTGACCAGTTTACTCGCTGTGTAGCACTGGGTGAGGAGAGGTTTCTATCCACAAAAATGTGTCTAAAGTTTGTAGCTAAGATTGACATTATGGATGAAATGATGTCTGTATTTCAGAGTTGGCATGCAAGCAAGTGCGGGTCAACTCTGTTTGGTAAGTTTCGTTTTTTTGTTTGTATTGTTGAGTTAAATGTGTTAAATCTGCAGTGTTGTCTTTCTGTCACAGCCCAGGAGTCATTGTCACAGAGGTCCATAAGCGTGCAGGCCTGGATGAAGAACAGTATAAACAGGTAAGATCATTTTTTAGGAATTCACATTACGATGCCAACTGTTTCCAAAGAGTGCACCCCACTTTACTATTAATATTACACATCATATCAGTTATGGTGCATTAAGGATGTGCATTAAGGCTGCAGCAGAATAGTTGGGACACATGCATTTCTATAAGTCACTGTATGTGGAATTAAAACTTTGGGTGCTACTGTGATTTTGATTATTAAAAAAAATAAAATGGACTTATTGTATGCACTATAACGGACCCTGGGAAAGTGTGCACAGGATAATTATTAATGATAAACATACATTTATGGCTAGGCAATGTATCGATATTTATATCATAACATCAGCAATAGTGTTTATATGTTTTAAATGTTAATGTTCGGTTTTAATCTTGAAGAAATATTTGTTTTCTGCTTCCTTGCTCTGATCCACCCCCTGCCCTCAGCTCCACTCCACCTATGTTCTCACACACCTGGTGGTCAGCGTAGTCCCTTCACTCACTCTCTCTTAATCACACACACCATGGAGGGCATTAGTCAGAGCCCTATCATGAACAGAGGTTAGTGTGTGTATAAAGAAGAAATGATAACATTTTCAACATATTTAAATACAGTAAAGGACTTGGGTATCATTCACATTGTATTCACCTCATATCATATATCGCCATTCAGATAAAATACATCAGCATATGACATTCATCCGTATCGCCTACGTAAATTTACAATTGTAAAATACAAATCTGAATTCAATAAACATTATAAACATTTTGTGCTGTTCTAGTTCCTTGAGAAGTGTAAGGTCACCCATGCTCTCGGCAGACCAGGTGAAGTGGATGAAGTAGCTCATTCTATTGCCTTCCTGGCATCGGACGCTGCAACCTTTATTACAGGGGTCAATCTGCCAGTGGACGGAGGCCGGCATGCTATGTGCCCACGCTAGACTGGAAGAAATATAAATGGACAGATCTTGCAAGTGTAATTTTTTTTTTTTTTTTTTTTTTTTTTTTTTTTACCTTTTATCAGGTCAATGTCAAAATACAAATTGAGCTCAGGAGATGCATGTCTTTTTTTTTTCTTTTTTTTTCCATTCTTCAGAAACAGACAGAATTTCATAAACAGGCTTCTTTGTCCTTGAATCTTGGAAAAGAGATTGTGTTTATAAAACCCATTTATTCATCAAAATGAGTGTAATAAAATAAAATTCACTTGAATAATCTTTAAATAATAAATTCATTACTTTATTCATGTCACAACTTTGCAAACTCCCTCACTGTGGAGTTAAAGAATTATGCTTGAATGTACACAGTCAGAACAGGAATCTAGGAAAACATTACAGTAGTGATGATTTGGGTTTCATGCGTATTTTGGCAGCATCCAAAACACAAAATACAAAGAAAAACTGTTAAGGCTGAACAGCCAGCTGCTTCCTCTCTTTGTTCTATAGTACTATTTGGACAGGATACACTTTGTGGACATACATATCTATTAAGAAATGCTACCACAGCATAATTAAGCACTTGCATCTCAAGTTACTCAGAGATCTCCTCTCATGCAAATCTGCGTTATGCATGAGAGGAGATCTTTGAATAACTTGAGATGCAAGGGCTTAATTTATACACTGTAAACACACCAAACACTTTCCATACATTAACATGCATTCATTTGGTATTTAGTTAGCTACCTGCATTTAGTGTCATGTTTACACTTTAGGCCAATATAAATAATAGTCATGAAAAGGCACCTAATAGAAGATGAAATGCGTAGTCCAGGGTGGACAATCCTGCTCCTGGAGTGTCGTATTCATGTGCAGTTTACTGAATACCCTGCCATTTAACAGGTGATTTGAATTAGGCATGCTAGATTCTGGCACTCCAGGACTGGGATTGCCTACCCATGCTTTAGGTAAAGTTCCCAACTTGACATGATCATAGAACATATATTACCCTCATATACAATTAAACGTGTCCAAATAGTACTTAAGAGAGAATCCTATTATTTAAAAGACTATAAAACAGCAGCCTTGTGGATACAGTACATTTATCAACCAGACAACAATATAACCTAATGTAGTTCCAGTAACATAGGTACACATTGACCATTAATATGTGTATTGAGTCTATGATGTATATGTACATGATGGTATTCAGGTCCATGGTCTATTAAGCTCTTTCTTCCATATATGGTCATTCCATGTCTATTTAAAACCCTTCAATCATGCTGCCTTCATTGGCATTGTCAAAACTATTCTTGCCATGGATCTGTTTCAGATGTTTGCGAAGGACAGGTTTATGTGCAAAGACCATGTCACAGTAGTTGCAGCGATGTGGTTTGTCCCCACTGTGCAGGTTCAGGTGGTCCAGCAATGAGCACTTCTGTGTGAAAGTCTTTCCACAGATCTTGCACTGGAATGGTTTAATGCCAGCATGCACTCTCATGTGCCTGTGCAGGTTTCCCTTCTGTGTAAAAGTCTTGCCACAGAGGAGGCACATGAAAAGCTTGTGCATCTTCAGGTGGTTGGCGTAGTTCTCCAGCTGACGGAACACACGCGCACATTTTGGACACTGGTGGTACCACTGGAGGCCTTTGTCAGCATTTCTCGAGCAGCTCCAAACATTCTCCTTCCCTGAGCCGCTGGGGCCAGGAGACGAGAGTGGATACTCAAGTCCAGGGTTCGAGGCCATCTCGGCAGACCGCGTCTCCACGGTGGAGTTGATGAGGGAATGCTGTGGTTCTGGGGAGTGTAATGTGGGGGAACGAGAAGTGTGGCTCTGGTAGCTTTCAGACATCTCCTGCATCCGATCTTCGACTGATTCCACCTTAATGATATTAATGGGGCTTTCTTCTCCTTGTCCTTTGCTTTGAGAATTCCTGAACATAGGAGGAGACCTTGGTTCAATAATCACATCATCGTCATCATCATCATTCTCATCTTCAATCTCGTTGTCCCCATCATCATCATCATACACCGTCTCGATATGCGGCGGGTCCTGTGGCTGTGCATTCACTGTGGAAGGCTGACGAGGGTGATGGGTACCGTCAGCCTTGTGAGGTTTAATGAACTTATTCAGGGCCTGCGTGCATTGCTCCACAATATGACCCATCTGTAGGAAACTTGCAACGGTCAGGTAATGTACGAGTTCCAGTTCAGGGAACTCAAGTGTTCCTGTGTAGCAGGAAAGAAGCAGCCTCTGGCCAACCTCTGCATCCTGGAGTGTGGATATCTCCACTTCATGTGAGTCCTGAAGGAAAAACTGGTCTCTGAGGAATGGTGAGCCAGCAGCGAATACAACTTTGTGACCTGGAATTTCTAAGTCATTAATGCGGACAATCACATCACAGAAGCGCCGGTCTCTTCGGAGAGCGTCCATTTTCTGTAGCATGGAGTCCCCGAATGTAGCGAAGCTGAACTGCAGAATAACACCATCCTGCGCCATGGTTCACCTGTAACAGCATGAGCATCAGTTATTTTTCAATGACCATTTTCTATTACAGGGATAGATTTAGATCAACATATATAAAATTCCATTTCCCCTGAAGTGGAACAACACTGAATTCACTCACTGTGATAAAGCTGGGCAATATATTGAAATCAATATCAGAATATAAACAGTGGGATATGAGCTGAGGCAAAAAGTTTTGAAATAAAGTTCTGTGGCAAATCGGAAACCTTTTTACACTCCCTCGCTCTCCTCTGCCCCCTGCTCTCAGCTCCTCTAATCCTCTCTCCTCTACCCCATTTGTGCTACCACATATACATGCTATGGAAGAACATAAAACTTGGTGTGTATAAAAAAGAAATGAAGATCATATTTCAACAGGTTCAAATATAGTAAAAAAGACAGAAGGATTTCAAGGGGTGTCCTAATTTTTTCCACATCATTAGTCGTATTTGTCCATATCATTCAGCACTATTTTGTGTTTCATAAGTGTCCCTGAAACATATTAAACCAGTTTTTCTCAAACCTAAAACATTTGATTTTAGAGCCTTTCATTTTACATCAAATTAATATGACATTTAACTCAATAATTTTTTATTATTTTTATTTATTAAAAAATCTAAAACTTGTGTCTTGATTTGAGGATGATACACTATTGTGTTTTTATATTAAGGTGTGGACAATTTGAAAAAGTGTAGTATTAGTTAAAAACACCATAAATCCTCAAAGCAGTTTCTCCCAAACCCAGTATAAACCCTTTACTGGACAGTAGATACGGTTACTCCAACTAAAGCAGACTATTTTTAATTCCCTTGATTTCAGACTGAAAGCTGTATCCCAATATTTTTGTTATGTAATCTATAAAACAGTGTGCTCAAACAACTTGATTTGATTAGTGGTGTAGTTAATACGTCCCTTCTGAATGGAAACGATTCATTATATCCAATAAACTGATTTTCTATCTTGATAATTCAGCACAAATCAAATCACTCTTTAACATGAACACAAACATGGCCAACTTACTGGATAATATTCTTAACAAACTGAAGTGCGTGCTTTTTAGATTTTATGATTTTTTTTATTATTCAGTCATTCAATCAGTCAGTTTTTTTAGTGTCAGATATTCAGTAAGTCTGTTCATTATTTAGTCAGTCAGTTATTCAGTCAGTTTGTTAGTCTGTCATACGTTTGATAGGTTATTCAGTCAGTTACTCAGTTTGTTAGTTTGTCAGTCAGTCTGTTAGTTTGTCACTCAGTAAGTTACTCAGTCTGTTAGTTTGTCAGTTACTGAGTCTGTTAGTTTGCCAGTCAGTTACTCAGTTAACACAGTTAACTAAGGAATTAACGAGTGAGCACTAAGGAGTCGATAACCAGCTCGTTATCCAGTTCGTTAAGGTGGTCTGTGATGTAAACAGACAGTAGGTCTGTCTAACTGACCGTTAGTCTCCTGTCATGTAACTGGTTAAAAAACCGCTATACAAACCAGTGAAGCTTCGCCAGTTAAGAGTCTCACACAGCAGGCAGCGACCTCCTGAAGGACCACAGCGCGGTGGACCGTCTTCCACACAGAGAATGAGCAGTGAATCCCAGCAGAGCGCGGAGGAGAAGATCCGCTGTTTACAAACGAGACAGACGCTTCTGTCACATCAGCTCCACAGCAGCGGAACAGGCGTAGCCGAGAACCGGAACCACCCTGTTATTTACGGAATAGTACAGAATAAAAGACCTCTGTGTCTGTGTCTGTCCGTGTATCTGCGTCTGTCTATCTGTCTCTGTGTATATAATAATAATAATAATAATAATAATAATAATAATAATAATAATAATAATAATAATAATAATAATAATTTAAAACTATTTATTTATGGACTGCATTGTAAAATATTATTGGAATAATTTGTATTATAATATTATTATTTATTTTAATATTATAATAAAATAAAATGTATTATAATGATATATCATTATTAAAATAATATTGAATGACAACAATCACAATAATAATAATTATTATTATTATTATAATTATAACTATTATAATAATAATAATGTCAAATACCAGCAGCTCAATTTTACAGTACACAGAAAAAACAAAGGTATTTTCAATAGTTTTTCGACCGAAATTTGCCTTTAAGTTCACCTTGAAAAGCTTTACGATGTCTGAGCATTTTAACTTTTATTTTCATAACTATGGCATTTTATTTTTTTAATCGGTTAATTTTGGTTTGGTTGAAAACAGCATTTTTATTTCTAAAAGAAAAACTTTACGTTTTTATTGTCTCCTAAATAATGTCCTAATTATTGACCAGTTGACGTTCTGATGTACTGAAGAAAAAAACATTTTCTAAGCTGAGGTTCTCCACCAGGGGGAAATCTCACATAATAAAAAGGTTGGATCCATGATGCATTTATTTAAGTGTAGTTTAATTCAAAAAGCTTCAACTTGAATAAAATAAGTTATAGAATAGAATTTGGTTGCATAAATAGCTCAAGTTCCATGTTTAAAATGTCACAAAACTAGTTATGTATGTTTGCATATCCAGTCTACATTAGTTTAGCCTGTTTTGAATTATGTACAATACACCAAAGCCAGGAGGGTCGGGTTCCTGCACAGTTTTGTGCTTATTCCTCCCAAACACACCTGTTAATTATAAGGTCCATTTGGTCTGCGGGAGCAGAGAAATCAGCAAACTGCTGGACACCAACCCTTAGTTCCTCAACCCATAAGACCCTGGACCCAGTTTTGAATATTGACCCAAATATCTGAATGAGGGAAATAATTGAGCAGCTCATTAGTATTTTTGTTTGTTTGTTTTTTTTAATCACAAAGTCACAAGACATCTCAAAAAAAAAAAAAAAAATTAAAAAAAAAAAAAAAAAAAAAAAAAAAAAAATATATATATATATATATATATATAAAATCCTTATTCATACCTTGCATTTCATCATTTAGGTGTAAAATTGGGCCAGCTCGGAGTAAATATAATATCTGACACTTTATTAAAGTGGTTGAAAGGTTAAATGTTTTCTAACATACCTTTAGAAACAAAACATACACTTTTAAAATGAGCTGGTTTTGACTCAGGCACTAATTAACACCAGCATTTTGGAAAAAGGTCACACTCATTCACAATGTCCTGTCATGCAACCGAGACATTCAGTATGTCACTTCATGAGTCAAAGTGTTACCAGGACCTTTCCACAACATTTAAATTGATTTTAATCTGATTTCCCCCTTTTGATTGCTTTTCACTTATTAAAATCAAACCTGTACAGTTTCTTTCTGATGATACATGCAAGATTAAGATCTTTCTTAAAAAGCCTTTTAAAATCCTTTCCCAGACTCATATGATCTGGCCATGGTGATCCCACTCACCTCAACAATCAAGAGCAAACCAGACTTATGTGTGAGGTTTATATAAGACTGGGACCTCCAAAGTCCTCTCTAATGTTGGTCTAATCAAATGCCACTGATGCCCTGAACCTGATTTTACCCATTTATTTAATAATAAGTGTGGTAATTAACTTTCCTCTATAGAAAACAGCTTTTCTATTCATTACATATTACAAATTGTCCTATCGTTTCATATGACCTGTAAATAGTCGGATGTGAGCTGTTCTTTGTGAGTCTAAAGAAAAGTATCAAATGTATACCAGCTTTATACAATTGTTGCCAAAGGGGAACTGAATCCATGACACCATTGTTAACTGCATAACCCAGTTTATGCAGAAGTCTGTTCATAATGTAGTGCAGAGTTCCTCAACTCTGATCCTGGAGGCACCCTTGCCCTTCACACTTTTCCCTGCTTGAACAAACCCCCTGCAACTCTGAAAGGGCTTGTTAATAACCTTCTTAGTTGAATGGTTATTGTGTTGCGAGCAATGAACGCCTCCAGAACCTGGGATGAGAAACAACTGTTCAAACGAGATGGTAAAATACCCCATATCATACCGCAAATCAAAATATGCATCTCTCCAGTAAGTTGGTTATTAGATTTCTCTACAAAGTACACAGACAAATATATGTTTTCTACACATTTTTTGTGTGGATTTATATTTCAACTAGTATTTTGGTGACTTACTACAGAAACTCAAATAGAAAGTGAAGTAGTACCCCTGTAAGATACCCGATCTTCCTCGTATAATAAAGTGACCCAGAAACACAGGAAAATTCACAGCAACAACTCTTGTATTTCATTAAACTGCCCTGCAGGGCTGCCGAACAGGAGCCAGTGGTAAAAATCTACAAATCTGTAAGACTGCTATTTGCTATTGTGTCCACAGAAGGAAAAAAACTTGTTCAGCACAACCTGAGGCGGGTGGCAAGGGAGAGTCATTCACTCACAAACCACCTCAATAGAGCTGATATTTGAAACCACATTGTGTACCATGGCAGTTTTTTTCCTCTGTTCTCACAGCCACTGTGATTTTTCCCTCTCTGCCCAGTTTATACCATCACTAAACTGTGGCCTCTGGCCCAACTGGTTTCTGTCCCTGTTTATATATAGCACATTGTACAGCAATCTAACATAGTTTGATATTGAACTGAAATGGGTGTATCCTGAATACTGAGGCTTTCTTTTATGTTCAAATGACTCGCTCCTGAATTACACTCTGTGAGGGATCAAACCTGCAAAAATAAAAGAAAAAAAATAAAGCTGTAAGATTATGACACAAATAGATACCTGCTTCCATTGTATTCTAATTCCCACTAATAATTCCCTCCTATAAAACTGTCTCTGTAGAGGAAAAGAGACACCTGACACAGCACAGCAATCACAAACATAATGTTTATTTACTTCACAGTCAAACAGAAAACAAATTGCATGATGGTCCTCTTGCAAGTATTTACTTCATTGGGCCTTATTTACCAATACCTTTCTAAGAATTTTCTAAGTCGTTCTTGAGAAAAGTCCTTACAAAATGTTAACATCAGATTCAGGGCATATTTTTAATTCCTAGAGTCAAAGTTAAATTTTACAGGATTTTTCATAGTTTGATTTAATCTATTCACCAAAAATAATCATTATATTTATAGGAGACAATCACACATTCCAGGCGCATATACAAGACATTCAAATATGTCTTTGAGATGTAAATATTAACATTACTTGACTGTAATTTGACCATATTGTCATCAATATGCCTACAATACTTTTTTGACCGTTTTTGACTGACAAGGATATTTATAACACATTCTTCATAAAACCTGACAGAAGCTATTAATTAAAAAAATTGAACTTTGTGTGAGCAAAGAAAGAGAGCAGACAGCTCTTCTCATTTTCTTCTGTAACCCAATATCTGGATGAGTGATGTCATCAGCCATGCCCCTCTCACTGATTAGTTGGAGTTAAACCTCGGCCCCTTGCATGTCAAACATATGCATGTGGCTAGAGCAGTAAACATGCACTGAAATGGTGTTATGGCATTTAAACTGGGATTTTGGTTGGAAATGAGTGGAATTAAGTGTCTATGAGTCTGCTCTTATAATGATGGTGGTGATGTCAGAATATTCTACAAACTGTGAATCTGGGTTTTAAGGAGAAACGACTTCTTAAGAATGGTTGGTAAATAAGGTCAATTGTTGTGGATATACAGATATTGTACTGGAGTATCATGTTATACATATTAGTTTGAAGTTGTTTAATGAGATGTTTCTTGTCCATGGAGATGTGGCTGCTGGAGTAGTAATGACGGCGCAGGACTCACTTCTTGTGCTCCTCAATCTGTTCCACCTCACTGGATTCATCCACCACTTTGCCATTGACCATAGTCTGGGTGACCACCTTTACAATCTTCCGTGTTCTTACCTCAGGTTGTTCTACAAAATGACAGAACAGGCTGTGTCAAAAAAGTTAAGGATTTGATTTAAATGGCCTCAACCTACAACCAGGTTATGCACTCTGGAAACATACCGTCCATACAATCCATCCATGAAAACTAAACTGCACAAACAGCTGGTCTTTAGTTTGTCACGTTAATGATGTCACAACAATGAAGCCAGTAACATAAGACCACCCATTCAGCCTACAGCAGTTTAGCTCACTCATATACACAGTGAAGTTCGTACAATTCATTGTGTGGCGCTGTTGATTGTGGACTTACTTTTAGGAGTTGCGATCTCTTTAACCCTAAAACACAAAAAGAAATCAAATGTGATGCCATTTCAGAGCTGTACTGAGTTTCGCTCTGTATGATTTAAAATGTTTCAGATTTCAGAACTTACACATCCTCTCCTTCCAGCAGCCTCCTGTAGGTAGCGATCTCCATCTCTAGGTTCTGTTTGACTCTCAGTAGCTGTTCGTAGTCAGTTTTGATACGCTGCATGTCCAGACGTAGTTGCGAGAGTTCGTCCTCAAGTTGCGTCAGAGTGACCTGCATGTGCTCCATCTCGATGGAGTATTTCTGATTAGTCTCCCCAAGGTTCCCCTCCAGAACAGCAACCTGGTGAGAGCCATGGGATGTGATTCAATGGACACACACACACACACACACACACACACACACACACACACACATATATATATAGGGATCTGAAACATTTGAAAGCCGAAACACTACAAGTGCAGAGTTACATGGTTTTAAACCATGTGCCTAAGTACCTAGAATTACGTATATGCACTGTATATATTCTCTCATCATCAAAAAAATAGAAGGAATCAACTCATTGAACAACTGCAGTGGAGTCAAGGACTCCCACTTGGTCTTGGTGGAGTAGACCATCAAATCTGTTTGTGGAGCCACTATGGTCAACAATTTGTTGTCAATGAATTTTAATCATATATTGTTCCTGGTAACTTTTATCTTTCTTCCCTAAAGCACTGCAATCTCACACTTCCTTCTGGGTGCAACATTTCTTTTTTTGATGAGTGTATTTAGCCTTGGAGCATCTCTATACCCATAATCCCAAAGCCAAAATTGTAGACATCTTCTACTTTACGATTTCTAGGTTGCTATACTCAAATTAGCATATTTTACTATTATTTTATTATCAGGCTATGACAGAAAGCATCACCCAAATGTCTATTTTTTGGAATCTTTGTTCAATGAGAAATGTGGTAACAAATTTGACCCAACATGCCAGTTATATCCCTAACAACCTATCCAATGTTTGAGATTTAAGCTGTTTAAGACTTAAGATAAATATGATGAAGAAAGTAGATAAAGCTACAGTATATCCATAAAAGAAATGAGCATGAGCATTAATCTCCAAAGTTAGTCTCCATTAGTCCAAATAATAATGTTGTATACAGTTATCTGTGCCTTATCTCATGTGTTTATATAGTCTCCAAAAAGCCTATCATGATGTGGTAAACATTACAGTTTGCTTACCAGCAAACATAGCCAACAGCAGCTGTACTGTAATACCTGGAGTCCACAGCTTCCTGAGTTGCTACATAAAATGCAGACATCATCCTGACATGTAGTCTGACTACTGACAGACTGATTACCCTGATAATTGTGTTGAAAGGACAGCAGCAAATGAGCGTCCGTTTGCCAGACTGTTTCCACAGTGGAGATAAAGAGTACCTGCTTGCGTAGGCTGTCCAGCTCCACTTCAAGACTTTGCAGGAAGCGACGTCTCTCATTGAGCTCGCTCTGAGCACAGCGTAGAGCTTCATTACTCTCCTTCACCTCCGACTGCACTGCCTCGAGCTGAAAAACACAAACCGTTCTATTAAAAGCACAAATGAGGGCACTGAGTGGTGATCCGAGGATCGACGGTTTGGAACCTGAGTCATGCTGCTTGCCATCAGCAGCCGGAGTCTGAGAGAGCAAAATTGGCCACGCTCTCTCTTGGTGGATACAAGATGCTCTTTCCGCACATCATCCCCACATCTCCCCACACGAACAATAATAAAAGCAAAATGTAATATCAGTCAATGTGTGTAGACAGTATCCTTGTCACGGCCTAAAAAGGACTTCTTTCAGTTCAACTGACCTTCTTCAGGTACCACATTTCAGCATCCTCCTTGTTCTTCTGAGCGATGCCCTCATACTGGGCTCTCAATTCAGCCATGACGGCTCCTAGATCTGGTCCCTGAGTGGCATCCACTTCCACATTCACCTGTTCATTGGCCAACCGGGCCTTCAGAGTGTTTATCTCCTGTGGAGAGAGTGAGAGACAGAAGCTTAGATATATAAATTGATGTGTGTTTACACTCTGAATACGCAGTACAAGTATTCACTATTCACTACACCATTATAAATGCCGTTTGTATTTATTACAAACTCTAAACCTGAACGCTGTGGGATTCCACAAAATGTACTAAACATTTACCCAATCATTAAGAATGGTTTCTGCATAAGGACGATTAACTGAATTACAATCCTGCTATCATGCTATGGGTGTAGGACGCAGGAAAGGTGAAAGGGCTGATCGATGGACCCCCAGTAAGTTCAATAAACCGAATTCAGGGCTAAATGACATGGCCATTCCATCTCTGCTAAGCAGAGACTATATTATCATATTTAAACTGCATTACACTACACATGTGATGTCTACAAGCAGCACTTATAGGCATGTTCATCCTGGTGGTAGTACTTAGTTTAATTTCTGTGTGGAGTGCTCTGGGATAAAGGCATATTTATAATAAGATCACCACACCTGTATAAACACACCCAGCATTCAGGTCCAGATTCTCTTACTATCCTGTGTTTGTGTGTCTATATGCTACTATTTAAAGAGAAAAAAAGATGGACTGGGTGTTTCCATTTACAATAGACCTCAACAGCCTCACAGCTGTCATTGCTTTACTGACAAGGCAGGGACACGGACAACACTCTCATGTACTGATAAGACACACCTGTTGCCATAATATTGACAGCCAAAAGGTGCCTGGTTTGCTCATCTGGTCCTACAAAATCATCACAATGTTTCTTTAAGGCTGCTCCTACAAGAACCATTCATTGAATGTCTACTTAGGGAGCCACAAGTGGTTCTTCTTTGTACTGAAAAGTGTACTCCTGTACTTTTTCAGATGTTTACTGTTGTTTTACACTTCCAGATCTTCCAGAAACTATTTTCAAAAAATAAATTTGAGCCGTCAGTCTACTCATCGTGCATTGCTAATGAGAGAGTGTCCATATTCATCTGTGTTTCTAACACTACTAAATAGTTTATCCCCTATAGTGCAAAAAGATGAGGGAATAGGGATCCATTTCAGCCACATACTTAATATAAAGCAATACTAAGAAGTAATCCACTGGCTTCTTCAAAAATTAAACATTACCTCATCATGGTTTTTCTTCAGGAAATACAGTTCCTCTTTCAGGCTATCCAGGTCTCCTCGAAGGGTTGTGACGATCTGGTCATGGTCTGATTTTGCTCTGCGCAGAGCAACACAGTCTCTCTCTACTGATTGACAAAGAGCAGCTTCTGCTTCCCATCTACAAACAGGCATACAATGGACACATGATACACACAGTAAAACAACACTGGGGACTTTCCATGGAATCCCAGTCTTATTAAAGCAGAGAGATGTGACACTTACTTAATCCTGAAATCATCAGCAGCCAGCTTTGCGTTGTCAATTTCCAGCATAATACGAGCATTCTCCAGAGTCTTTTTCCTCACCTAAAGAGCATAAAAATAATATCAGTCTCATTTTGAAAGACCTTTACATTTTGAACCCTAAGCCTATTACCCACGATTAACTAGCAGCCTACATCAGAGGCCACTTATAAACAGATTGGATCAGTCCAGACCCAGATGCTGTCCTAAAACTTTTCAGAACTATTTCATTTTGACAGGGTTTATTATTGCATAACTAGCCTTTACAGTACAGGTTTAGCAACCAGGAAACTCACAGACCAATAACATGCTTTGTGTATATCATGCTACTGAGGCAACAAGATCTGTGCTTTATGATGAGCGCTTCCATTCAAGTAAAGGACACACATTCAGGACAGGGCTTCAGACAATGCCGTCCAACTGTGATGGGATTGATAAAAATACCACATGGGACAAGATGAAAGGGTTTAGGGATGCTTTAGGGATGGTGGTAAAACCAGAGACATTATGACTGAGGTGACCAATCCCCTGTTGATATATGAATGGGAGTTCTTATAACACTCAACATGGCGTCTGTTAATAAAGTCCCGGATCCTGCCTTGAGAATATTTTCTTATATAATTGTAACTTATTGACTTTTACTAAAATTCCACTGAATTATACTCTCATATATGCTTCAGCTTTACATTAATATTCCCTTTTAAATCAGAGAATTCAGAGTGCCTTCATGTGAATTTCTGTTGGTGATAGATATCAGAGGTTATGGTGTTTACAGTAAAAAAAAATGTGTTCATCATCAAAAAATATCAATATGTTTTAGAATCAGAAATACTTTATTAATCCCAGAGAGAAATTGCAAATTATTATAGTTGCACCCATCTACATAAAATAATAATCAGAATAATATAAAAGAATATGTAGAATAATCACTTTGAATAAACAGAATAAACACATTGGAAAAAATACATGTTAAAATACTTATAAAAATGTAATGGCTATGATAATAAATAAATATGAACATCCTGTCTATTGCAGTTTTTTTTTGCAGGTATTATTATACCTCAGATTAATTCCACAGATAAATAAAATAAAAATTGCATGAATGAACCGTAGTGGTTTGTAGTGGACACCCATTAAGGGATGAGTCTTGCACTGAATGTCAAGAAGGAATTAACTGCTATGGTGTCATGCCAGACTGTCTGGAAGTCACTGAGAATGTCAACAGGTCATCTTCAGTGATGGGTGGAGGCAACCAATGAATCCGTATGTGGAAGCACCGTGGTCAGTACCAAGATGTCAAGATGTCACAAATCCAGAAAGCCTAGTGTCATGGTGTGGGGTGCAATTTTGTAGGGTGTCAGATCACTGTTAGTCTTCCTTACAGGCACTTTGACAGGCCAGCGTTACTTGTCTGTATACTGCTGCTGTCTCAAAAGCTCGTCTTTAAGACATAAATACCATGTCATGGCCAGTCCTATCCCACACTGAAATTGTGTGGGATGAAATTGGAAACACTCCAACTCTCCAACCCTACCACAAAATCTACTGGAAATGAGTGAGAATATTCAAGCTGCAGGACACAACTCCATGCCAAGATGTCTGGCATGTTCCATTATACTCAATATGTGCCATACAAAGAGGCATCACTTCTGTATGTGTAGCTCAATAAATATTGCCCATGGCATAGCATTGCAATATCACATTTCTGGGTACAACTGAGGATCACTACTGGAATGACTGTCTAGTAGATTTTGGAGCATTCCTGTAAGGATCTGTTTGCATTAAGTAACAAGAACATTAGTGAGGTCAGAATGTTGGATGATCACCACTCCACCTTATCCCCAACTTATCACTTCATTGTAAAAAACGATATGGAGCACCATCATTCCAGATGCTTGGGGGCTTTATACCCCTCTAGCCCACACCTGCCATTAGAAATGGTGCAAATAGGTTCATCTGCTACTCTATTCTATAGGCAGTACTTATGTTCAGGGACTGGAGAAGCTTGTGTGTACTTGCCCATCTGTGTCAGCATTGGGTGCAACTTTCAAAATGCATGACTGCCCACGCTGAGAACATGCTGTTTAGCTTGAAGTAAGAAACTCATACAAACCTCCTGCCCAATAGCATGAGCCTGGGCCATCATGGCCTCAATGTCATGACCTTTAGGTGCTCTCTCCAGCATCAGTTGTTTGATCTTCAGCTCCAGGTCAGCATTGGATTTCTCCAGAGAGCGCACCTTGTTGAGATAGCTGGCCAACCGGTCATTCAGACCCTGCATGGTCTCCTTCTCGCTGGCGCCTGCAGCCAGGCCATTCAGGGACTGATTGCTCAGGATGTTGAGGCCATTTCCCATGGAGACAGAGCGGGAGAGACACAGCGTGCTGGCAGAAGAAAGGGACACTGGTGCTTTAGAGCGCCCACGAGGCCCACTGTCTCGCAAAGAGAGGCTGGAGAAAGAAGGCTGACGGCCTGCTGAGTATGCGCGCACGGACAAGCTGGAGGTCATGTTGGCAATGCTGCAAAGGAAAGTGGTGTAGTATATGTGGACTGACTGTGGAAGAGAATAAATACAGTGGATTTAGTGGACTAGTCAAATGCCCAACCAGGCAGTTACATGCCTGGATCAGTTACATCTCAGGATCACAGTAAACTACGGATGTGATACACATGAAATAAACTTAGATGGACTTTGCCCATCTAACCATGTATTATATCTTGAGTTATCAGTGAGTAATCCAGCTCGGAAAACAGCTCAAATTCACTCACTTCCAACTAAATAAATCCCATTTGAAATGCCAAAGGACCATCCAGAGCATGTTTACTGCTCTGTCCACATATATCATGCTCAACCTGCATGCAGACTCTGACAAATCAGCAAGAGGGGGTAAGGTTAATGACACCCCTGACCCAGATATTGCATTAAAAATGAAAATAATAAAGGAGGGATTTCTTGCTCACAGTTTTCAAATTTCAGAATAGTCCTGAGAAGGGATAATACTGATATATACATAAATAACAAAAATAATAGGATATTCAGGTTGTATGGATCACTGTCAAGAATTTTGTAGAACTTATTATTATTTTTTATTATTTTAATATTTGTTTATTATTATTATAATTTCCTTGTCAATTTAATTAATACAAATAACTCAACAATTCTTGTATTTTCTGCTCAGAAACATGACATATCTACCAGCAGAGGCAGTTTCTGTTTTCCCAATATAATTTATTTTACTCCAATATTGGGTACACAGAGTGCTTTATTAATATATTTTTCTCTATATTAAGATTTCTTTTTTCCCCCATTCAAATTTTGTTTTCTTTAACGAGACACATAATCAAATATGTATAATTGTGGTAATCATAGGGCCTGGTAAAAAAATTCCTTTAGGGTTAATATTGCAATATATATCTCGGAACTACAAAATATTGCAATGTCAGTTTTTCCCAATATCATGCAGCCCTAATGGATTTAATCACACAAACACACAAACACACACACACACACACACACACATACACACACACACACACACACACACACACACACACACACACACACACACACACACACACACACAAAGAATAGGTTCAGATGTGATACTTACACTGACGCTCTCAAAACCCTCACAGTCGGTGTTTGGATTATCCAAGCACAGGTGTCTTTTATACACTCTGACAGGGTGTTCTTCCCAGGGGGTGGATTGTATTCAGGCTCTTTCTTAATTTTCATTGGCTATACCTGCCCATGACTGGCCAATCAGATTATTCCATAGTTTGCACGCTATTTGTAGTTTTTACCAGTTGCTTCAACACATTTCCTGGAACAGATTCACAGCAACATCAAAACACCAGATGATTTTCACAAAGCCAGCAGTTCATTTTGCTTAGTGGAAGCCAGAGACTGTCCAATACATGCAGTTGTTTAACAAACAAACATCAACCAGAAATACAGCATGACAGTGTACATTACTCAAGACAAGACCCATCTTAAACATAACACATTTTATCTATGATCTGAGCAGGGACACCTGGTCGCTTACGGTTATTAAATAATTGATTCTGCTTTGGTTGGAGTAACTGTTGCTACTGTTTGGGGAGCATTTTTAAGCATTACAATGAGCATTTGATTGCAATCAGTGACGCTTTTGTGATGTCAGGATAATGAATTATTATCGCCCCACCTCATCCCCAACTCCCCAACTCATCTCAAAAGCACTGGACAGAGCACCATCATTTCAGAGAACACATTTGGCATTAGGCATTGCACTCCAGAAAGTCCTATTCTATTGGCAGAAATACTCTACAGGAACTAGCTTTGTGTGCATTTGCACATCTGTGTCCACAATGGGTGCAAAAGTAAAGTAGCTGTATATATTCATTAGAAGGTGTGTCAACCAATATTTGGACATACACAGTAAAATGTGCAAGAACCTTGAGGATCTTTTGGAGGTTCTTTAATTTGAAACTGTGGAGGAGCCTCTTAAGGAACCTTCAAGAACCTTATCCATTTATTATAAGGTTACTTACAGCACCTTAAGAGGTTAGTCCACAGTTTCAAATTGAAGAACCTACAAAAGCATTTACAATGTATATTGATCCGTCATTACATTATGACCACCTCTTGTTTCTGGACAGTAAATATAGAAACAAGCCACTGGTCATAATGTTAAAGTCCATCATACTGAAGATGGATGTGTTGACAACATATTTACCAATTGGATGCACTTTTAATATAATAATTTTGTATAGGAGTAATTTCCAAATACATATGTAAAAAAGGACATAAAGATAAAGATCAGTGGCTCAACATGGCACATTTTTCAATGGATAAACATTAGTGGTCAGTTTTGTATATTATAATGAGTAAAATCCTATTTTGTGAGTCTTGAATAACCTGTTTTACATGTCAGGAGTTTCGATTTGGTTGTAGACGAACCGGTCCAGTTCCACACTATACACACCAATAAGAGAGAAGCTGCATTAGCTTGAAACCGGAGAACGCTGCTCTACATTGGGGCAGGCCTTTGCAGACCAAACTAGCCAGGAGGAAGCAGAGACAATGGCTTGTCAGAAAGAGCAGAAAGGCAAAACCCCTGAGAAACTGGTCCAGTCTGGGAGCAGGACTGATCACCTGACTCACTCATATAAGGCCATGACGCTTAATTCAAGCCTCTATTGTCATGGTGTCCCTCTGTGCCACTGGATAAAGAGGGGTACACAAATCTGCCGTTTACATGCAGGTGGGAGTATATTCATGGAGACAAAAGTACAGGAGACACAGGAGACCAGTCTGCTTCCCAGACAAACCTCACACCTCCATCTTCACAGTTCTGCATCTGATGAATGTGAACAGAGCTCAATTTCAATATTGACAAATTAACATTAAAGCCCCTCATTTCTACTCAGTTAGATGATTATCTTTGAACTATTATCTAGTTTTCTGATGAATTTACTGTGAACTGGCTGACAAATAAACAGTGTTGGTCATTTTTGTGGAGAGATTTTCAACCTTTTTTCCCCGTAGAAGTTGGACAGGACTAACTTTGGCTCAGCAGACGTCAGATCAGCCAAAAATGTAATCAGAATTCCCAGTCTGGTTATATCACTTAACTGGTCATAGCACTTTGCTGGTCATACTGGCCACATGCCTGCTTGGTCACATTTGTTCAAGATGATGGAAGCTCCATTTGCTCGTGGAAGCTCCTCATTAAGCTCCATGTTTGAGTGAAAGCACCAAGTTAGTTAAAGCTCTGTGTGTTAATGAAAGCTCTGAGCTACTTGAATTGACTTGTGAGGTTTTTCCCTTGTTATTTGCTGTTCAGAACATTTACACAAACATGGCTCCACCATTGAAGCTGGAGTTTTATGGTGGCATTTCGGCTTGATGTTGCGAGATGAGAACAGAGCAAAAATGTCTTTGAAAGTATACATTAAAACGTGTGTATGAGTCAGATCCAGTAAATACATGAAATCAAAGTCACGAAATGACACCACGTAAATATATAACGCAAACATATGCCACCAGATCCATGAGCTATATTTGTCTGCACAGTGCATCTTAAAACAGCTGGTACTCCAAACAGCACACTCATCTGGCACACCTTAAAGCAGCCAGCACACACAAATGGCACATATTAAAATAGCTGGCACACCAAAAGTCACATCATTAAGCATGTGGCACACCATTTGGCACACCATCTGGCCCAACTTAAAGCAGCCAGCCCACCAAACAGCACATTTTAAAGAAGCCAGCACAGTATACCCATTTGGCACACCATCTTGCACCCCATTTAGTACATTCTGCACACCTAACAAGACTTTTTAAAACAGTTGCCACATCATTGAGCACATAATTCGGCACTCTAAACAGCACACCTGAAAGGAAACAGCAAACGAAAAGGAACATCTGGCAGCCGACATGTCAAGCAGCACTTCTTTCAGTTGCTGGCATTATTTCGCACATTATCTCGTACATTACTCAGTATACCATCCAGCACATTTTAACGCAGTCAGCAGAGCATCCAGTACATCTTAAAGCAGCCAACACACCAAACAGCACATTTGAAAGTAGCTGGCACCATCTGGCACATATAACAGTTACCAGCACACCATACAGCACATCGTTAAGTATCACCACCTTAAAGCCCACCAATCAGTGTATTTTAAAGCAGTTTGAACACTACCCAGTACATCTTAAAGCAGCCAGCGTCTTAAAATTGCCTGGACTACAGGTAGATTGATCCTGAGTGTGTCAGACGAGTCCCGTTACGCTGACCTTCCAGAATGAGACTCCAGATCCATCATTCAGATTCATTTATTGTAATCAATTTACACCTGAGATGTAGTCACGTGTTTGTTTTACTTTTCCTTCATACTTTTTAGGCATCTAGTGCGCTTTTACGCATTTTGTGCGCTTTTTACGCATCTAGTGCGTTTTTACTCATCTAGCGCGCTTTTACGCATTTTGTGCGCTTTTTACGCATCTAGTACGTTTTTACGCATCTAGCGCGTTTTTACGCATTTTGTGCGCTTTTTACGTATCTACTGCGTTTTTACTCATCTAGTGTTTTTACGCATTTTATGCGCGTTTACGTATCTAGTATGCTTTTTACGCATCTAGCGCGCTTTTACGCATCTACTGCGCTTTTACGCATTTTGTGCGCTTTTACGCATCTAGTGCGCTTTTACGCATTTTGTGAGCTTTTGCGCATCTAGTGCGCTTTTTACGCATCTAGTGCGCTTTTACGCATCTTTTGAGCTTTTACGCATCTAGTACGCTTTTACGCATCTACTGCGCTTTTACGCATCTAGTGCGCTTATACGCATTTTGTGTGCTTTTACGCATCTAGTACGCTTTTACGAATTTTGTGAGCTTTTGCGTATCCAGTACGCTTTTTACGCATCTAGTGCGCTTTTACGCATTTTGTGCGCTTTTACGCATCTAGTACGCTTTTACGCATCTACTGCGCTTTTACGCATCTAGTGCGCTTATACGCATTTTGTGTGCTTTTACGCATCTAGTACGCTTTTACGAATTTTGTGAGCTTTTGCGTATCCAGTACGCTTTTTACGCATCTAGTGCGCTTTTACGCATTTTGTGCGCTTTTACGCATCTAGTACGCTTTTACGCATCTACTGCGCTTTTACGCATCTAGTGCGCTTTTACGCATCTGCTGCGCTTTTACGCATCTGCTGCGCTTTTACGCATCTAGTGCGCTTTTACGCATTTTGTGCGCTTTTACGCATCTAATACGCTTTTACGCATTTTGTGAGCTTTTGCGCATCTAGTACGCTTTTTACGCATCTAGTGTGCTTTTACGCATCTAGTGCGCTTTTACGCATTTTGTGCGCTTTTACGCATCTACTGCGCTTTTTACGCATCTAGTGCGCTTTTACGCATTTTGTGCGCTTTTACGCATCTAATGCGCTTTTACGCATTTTGTGCGCTTTTACGCATTTTGTGCGCTTTTACGCATCTAGTGTGCTTTTTACGCATCTAGTGCGCTTTTTATGCATCTAGTACGCTTTTACGCATTTTGTGAGCTTTTGCGCATCTAGTACGCTTTTTACGCATCTAGTGTGCTTTTACGCATTTTGTGCGCCTTTACGCATCTACTGCGCTTTTTACGCATCTAGTGCGCTTTTACGCATTTTGTGCGCTTTTACGCATCTAGTGCGCTTTTACGCATTTTGTGCGCTTTTACGCATCTGCTGCGCTTTTACGCAATAAGTGCCCTTATTTGTGCCGTAACTTGTTGATAAATATACTGCTGTTATGATAATGTTATATAATCTCCCTTTAAACCCATACATTAATCATTTTAACAGATTATAATTGTTATATAAACAGTTTTTACATATGTTTTCAGTGTATTTTCTAAAAACAAACATGCTATTCTATTTATATTTATTATATATTGCAAAACAAGCTGTGAGTTTAACCCTGATCCGAATTGAGATATTAAACAGTTTATCCTGTTTTTGGAGTAATTGTCTCTACCTTCCAGGAGGTGCTTTGTATTAGATTTTGGATTGCTTTGCTGTGCGCATTGCTGTGAGCATCAATCAAGTCAAGATGTTGGATGATCACCACCTCACCTTATCCCTAACTCATCCCAAAGGCAGTGGATAGAGCACCAGTTCATGTTTTTCTGCTCCAGAGAGTCCTATTATGTTGGCAAGAATTGACCAGCTGTGTGTTTGCAGTCATTTAAACTAGAAGAGGTGTCCATAAATAGTTGGGCATACAGTATAATGTCCAAAATATAATGTACAAAAGTGATCTCAAGCCATATAGTCCTCTCTAAGGAGCCTTATTTAGGGATGTTGTAAACAACACTGTCGCCCCCTAGTGGCAGTATATTTGTTTATATGTGCAAGAGAAGTTCTTCCAGTGGAAACCTGCAATGACAATGTGTTTGGAGATGATTTCTTCCATCTCCTGGTCAGTCACCTGACCCATCTGTCCCATGAGTTTGAATTCTGCACAGATATTTTTGAGTCCAATATGGTTATAGTGAGTGAGTCAATGGACCTGTGAGGGCATCTGCTGTGCATTGGTGACTCAGGTCTGTTACTATGAACCCATCCAGCTGTAAAATATTGCTCCAATATTTTTCTATGTTCCAAATTTCAGGTAATTTGTGTAACACACAATAAGCATTGTATTTCTGATTTGTCATCTCATATTCATCTATTGGTCTCAAACACTTTTGTCTACACCAGCACATCCACTGGTACATCCTAAAGTAGGAAGCACACCAACTGCTGTATTTCTTAGTGTATTTTATTTGAATGTAATATGATGATATGAGTCAATACACACATTAACATGTAAAAATAAGGGAACCAGTACTTTTTCCTCTTCAAGCACCTCAAGCGCCTCATTCTGTTCATGAGTTTTTTTTTCCCCTTGCTTTGTCTCAGTGTTTCAGAGGCAGAGTTCACAAATTACCCGCAAAGAGTGGGAGCTTGTGGTCATTTTTGTATTGCTTTGCCGTTTTACAAGCTGCAATTTGCTTAGCAGGTTTAAGTGCAGGCTGGTCAATACAACACTTTGGGAATATTCAAGAAATGGCCTCAAGAATGGACAGATCTATAAGTGATCAATAATACATGCTGAGTTCAGTGCCTGTTATGATCACCATTAAATTGCTGAATGGGTGAACTGTATAATGGCCGTTGTTGGATTGCCCATTGGATGAATTGTGGTATCTATTAAACACACAAAGCTGAAATTGAGGACCTTCAACCTAAAGCTCCATCATTACATACCAAAGAATATTGCAAGGACTTGCAGAAGTGATATGTGGCTGATTGGGCAGTTTTCTTGAAGAATCTGCATCCAGGATTGGACATTCTTTAATATTCTTAATGTGTGCTTGCAAAGTGATGCCACATAATTATTAGTAAGCGGTGTGGTATTTGTTTATTTGTTTATTAATCCATTGCAAATTTTAAAAAAGTTCTATTCATTAAAATCTTACTTATAACAGTGTCTGCCTCTTTAAATGTACTGATCTTTGGTCTTATGGTGCACATGTATAAGGAGAGTATTGCAGCCTAAGTTGGGTATGAATCACAACAGTCAGATTTAAATAGATGTTGCATGAATCATTGCTGCATTTGCGCTGCTACTCCAAGTGTCCTGCAGGTAAGTTAGAGGTGACTGAGGTACCATCATGGCTAGACTCTGGGCAGCTGTGAAAGGGAGGGATTGATCTGTGAAACACAAAACAGGTATTTTAGAGCATAGAAATATTTCTATAGCTTCTGTCAAATAATTACTGAGAGAAGAAGAATCTAAAAGATTCAATACGTTTTTAAACTGCATCACACAAAGAGATCGAATGAAATTATAAAAATAGTGGCCTCCCAATTGTTTTTTACTTTAATATCATCAGAGCATATAGAACTGATAAAACACCTGAACATTTGTTTATTAAAAAAAAAAAAGTATGTTTGTGGTCATATTTTCATTGACATATTTCATATTTGATATTAATTACATGTAAAGTGAATTATTTCAACCCTTTGTTGTGTTTTTTTTCTGTTAATAGTTTGGCTTATAGCTCATAAAAGCAGAAATCCAGAACATCACATTTAAATTCATGCTTTTCAACACATTTTAATAAACGTATCAACTGGTATCAACAATAAAATGCATTAAATGCATTTTTAAAAAGGACAGAAACATGCCACTTTAAATGTAATGAATATAACTATATATCAGTTTACTTTTTAAAATTAAATTATGAACAAAAAATGTGTTTGTATATCACATCCCCAGGTTTTATCTATGCACAGTGCACTTAATGACACTGAACAATGCTCTGTACACAACACTGAACAATGCTCTGTACACAACACTGAACACTGATTTGTACAATAATATTATGCAACAATACTAACAGTATTTGTCCTTCTATTCATGTCTACCTCGTGTATTTTGTGTCTGCGTATCCCATAAAAGCCCAGAGTTGCTTTCGAATTTTGAGCAAAATAACAAAATCTGATTTAATTGAGAAGCTCGTTCATGTTTTTTTTCTTTTTGTGACATAACTTAAAAAATTATAATGTAACATTTTTCACAACAACAATATTTCAAAATTCCATAACTACTATTTCATCATTTAGTTCTAGAAATGAAGTCAGAACTGGTTAAATATATGACATGCTGGAACTGACCTTTCGATGTAAACACTTCTAACACTTCTAAAACGAGCAGCTTTGTCTCAAGGACTGTCCAAGATCATATTGTAAGTGAGGTTCAGACATTCACACTATCCTGTAATGCATGCAGGTTGTTCAGCGTATGTCACTTAGGCATTTAACTGTAAATTGAGGGATAAAGTGCTGTAACGTAACTTTCCACACGCTTTAAACAGCTTGTGACATATATGTCAATGTTGGTCCTAATGGGTTAAATATCCTGTTCACTTTTTGTCCCTGTTGTAATGATGTGTATAGTCGTAATGTATGTGTACAGTTATTCCAACTTACATTTAATGTTTCCTATCTAATAGCTTGAGTGTTGAGGAGAACTATCAAATACTCTGCATATCATAATAAAACTCTTGAATTTTGAATCATTAATATCATATCTATGGTGCAGATAAACATGATCCCGTTTAATTTATTGGCACCGTGATTATGCCAGATGTGAATTAAAGTGAGCTAATGCTCCCCAGCACTGAGCTGAGCTGTATCTGTGTTAAATGGACTAATGGTGATGCAGTGTCATGGTGATGGAGTTGTACTGAAAATAGGACATAGTTCTCTTCTACTCACCAGTAACGTACTGATGCCCGGCTGAGAGCAGTGCTGTCTCAGGTTCTCTGAAGGATGAATAGTGTAGTTCATCCAGGATCCTGCCAGGGTGCTTTTTGTGTCTTGCACGGCAATTTTGAAACCAAACCTATGAACGCAGTTAATTTTAAAACCACAATTGTTTATTCGGTTATTAAGCTTAATGTTTATCCATTATGTTTATCCGAAGACCAGTGAACTCAAAATCAGCCTTACCAGAGTAGAGCAGTACAGTTCATCTCATTTTAGGTTTAATGAACCTGTAATCCTAAGGCGTCCAGACGATACAAAGGGCTGGTGGGTTTGCAGGTATTGCTTCCAAACCCAAATGAGAAGATCTGATTCGATGTGTTTAATCAGTGGTTCTCAGAGTGGGTGAAATGTGCTCCAGCAACAAAGGCATGAAACCCCGCATCCAATCTTATCGTTGCAGATAACACTGGACAAAACCTTACGCATGGTATTAATTACTCATTAACTACCATTAACCTTAAGAACTCTAGGCCAATTCGTTGGGATATTTTTCGAAATGAAATTTAACAAATAATTTGAAAAAAGAACCATCACATGTCAGATACTGTTACGTTCAAGAGATCCTGGAGTTCTCAAATTTGTCTTCGAGATGTAAAAATGCAAATAATTATGAATTTCACCATGTTTTGATCAATCATTTACTTGCACCTACATTTATTCATGCTCTAGCATTTAGTGTTACTCCATTTTAATATGCTTGCTTTTAGAAGAAATGTTGGAGGAATCCTATATGAGGACATGTAATGTAATTTAATTATTTAATTATATGTATTAAAGATCAGAAATCAATAATAATGTGTAGAATAGGGTTATATTAACGGTTTAGTAATTCTACAACATGCGCATACACGTTCTCTTCACAGACTGATGTTTCCTTACCTGTATCACTCTTCGGCTCAGTCCTGTCTTGTCTGCCAGTTTCTGCAGAGTCTGAGTGTCAGGGTTGTTATCCTGGGTGAACTGTGTTTGCATGACCTGAGGAGCATTTCAATGGAATGAATCGACATGTAATGTGACTGCTGATCATCTGTCCATTACTGCTGAAGAGGTGGATACCTGTAGCTGCTCTGGGGTAAAGGAGGTGCGAGCTCTTTTGAAAGGCTTCAACAAACAATCTGAAGGTAAAGCTCCATCCAAGTCTGAATAGAGTGGGAAAGTCAAAGTTTATATGTGGTGTATTTATCTTAACATCATAGTAATAACAGTAGTGGATCTCAAAAAATAGAATATTGAATATTCTAAAACCCTCACATATATCATATCTATTACAAGGGACATATTTCATATTCTTTTTTGTTTAAATATTGACACTGTTTGAAACTCTACATTAAATATTCTAATACTTTTAGAAATAGGGTTTCTGATCTATTAGCCATGCTAAACAATAATGCTTTAAATATTTCACTTTACATGTGTAATGAATTTAAAATAGGAAACTACTTTTTGAATGAAATAATGAACATGACTGAACTTTTTCATGATATTCACATTTTTTTAAATGTACTAGTATATTACACAGCCTTGTTCGAGTATACAAATACAATCATGTTTTGTTGGATTAAAAAAAAAAAAAAACATTTTAAGAAAAATAAAATGGGGTGTAAATATTTGTGACAGTACTATCATGTACAGAGGTTCACTTCCCTAAAGCACATGCATGAATATGTGTTTTTTAACAGCAGTTAGAAGAAAATGGTAAAATTATTCAATTCCATAATCATGAAACATCAGGGAGACGGAGTGCTGGAATATATATATCTAAAGGTTCTTTTTTCTGCATATTTACCCTACTCTACTCTATTCAGTGTTCATTTACATTTTTAGCCCAAATGCAAGTACAAAAAGACAAAACCACTGACCACCACTAAGAACATTACATAAACACGCAAACATGTATTCTCGAATGTTCTGCACTGACCTCTCTCGGCTGTCATACTCTCCACTACAACATCATAGTGAACGCGGCACAAAACCCTGCTGTCCACCAAGCCAAACTCCTCTCCTGTGGACAGCTGTCTTTTGCAGGAGAAGCAGGTGAAGCAGGCCAAGTGATATGTGTGGTTTTTGGCTCTGCGGACCCAGTCGGTAGCACTGACTTGATGACCACACCAAGCACACTTTACACCAAAGATACTGAAAGATAAATGACAGTGAGGGCAGTCATTAGCTGCTCTTATTATCTCACATGATCAACACTCAGATTGAAAAGTACATTCAGTTCAAAGGAAGAACACGTTTATAATTTCATCAAATACAGATTCTATCTTTGATTGTACAGATTTTATAGCTGATTTTTTTTAGGGTGCTTTGAAATGTCCTTTTCTCCAGTCAGACGCAGAGTGGACAGGAGAACAAGCTTTTGCTGGACTACACTTATAGTTCAAAACTGAAACACAAGTCATTGAGTCAGGAATCCAAACAAAGCCCACCTGTAATAATCCATTTTACAGAATATCTCCTGATTCCGGATGTAGCAGCTGCTGTGCTGATGTAAAGATTTTCTGCACACGGAGCACTCCAGACACTTTATATGCCACGTTAAACCATTCACCTGAAAAACAGCCTGTGTCTGTGTTCTGTTTCAGAAAGCAGCTACTAATCAATGATACAAAAATATGTGCTGTACCTCAGAAGCAATACTGTTATCTATGATCTTATAATGTAACAAATGTAACACATAGACTACCACAATGCAATCAACACACCAACACCAACAACAGTAATAATAATAATAATAATAATAATAATAATAATAATAATAATAATAATAAACAATCAGCCATAACATTAGGGCCACTTAAATTGAATAGTTGTGCCACCACAATATTTGAGGTATGGACTCAACAAGGCCTGTAAAGATCATGGTATCAGGTCCTGTGGTAAGATGGCATCTGACCCAGTTGTCCAGACATCACAAAATGGCTCAGATATACATATATATAGACACACACAGATGCATATATATATATATATATATATATATATATTGTATGTATGTATATATATGTATAATAGCACCTTCAGTAAGTATCTGTCCTGGTTGCTGTTTGCACTGAGCACTTGAAGAGATAAAGTTTCCCTCATTTAATGAAGATACTGGAGATGTTTCACACCCTTGAATCATCGTCTGTTCAGTTAATATTATTCGTTAAAACATAAAACAAAAATCTTTATATTATGATTTTTAAAAACAACAATTATCACTGATCATTTAAAATATGTATCAGGTGTTTCAGTTTCATTGTCCAACCCCTGTATATATATATATATATATATATATATATATATATATATATATATATATATATATATATAAATGTAAGCCTTTAAATATTCTGCTAACAGCTCCAGCCCTGGCACAGATTACAATATCAGTTAGAATTCAGTCAAAACTTACCATTGCTGAGGATATTGGTCAGTGCTGCAGCTGGTTGCTCTCTGGTCTCAACTTACTCCTGTCCTGTTTTATAGACCCTTAACAATGAGGAAATGGCACAGCTACTTCAGCAGACCCTAATTATGGCTGAACTGGAATCGATTAACTCACGGTCTTAACCTGGAACTCTTGAAAATAATTATCTTACACCATCCAAACCTAACAACCTCCCTTCTCCCTGCAATTAGTAATGACTTGAAGGTCCTAGGAAGGATGGCGTGAGAGTGTCAATTTCAGCTGTCCATCAAAAGACTGAGAACCTATATGTCAGTGTGGCCTTTGCTGTAGGTGGACAGACAGAGGACTTTCAAGAAGAAGAATCATTTCTTATTATAATATACACACTAGAGATGGGAATTTCAGGTCCAACAAGTCAAAATCAGAGAAATTCCGACTTCCTGGGAACAAAATCCTGGTGTGGATATTGACTTGCTGTGTCTGAAATGAAAGTAACCAGTAGTTTGAATCAGTAGTGCTTGAGCAGGAGGAATATAAACCAAGCAGGAATCCATTATTCCAGAACCAGGATCACACACCCATGTTTAAAAGCTTTTCCACTAGAAATGTAAGTGAAAGGCAAACCTTTTAAGCAAAATAGAATTTAAAAACCTACAGGTGCAGAAGAAGTAGTGAGTGCTTGGTCTATTTGTAAACTTTTTAAATGTTTATAAGCAAAACAGGCAACATGTCTCTACATTTTCTGCTTTTGCAGAAAAATGCAATTGCATAACTAATCCAGCAGGGTGTGCTTCAGGCTCTCCAAACCTGTAAGTGCTGCCCCTGAGACCTGGCACCCTTGGCTGCTGGAGCAGTGGGGCTGACTATGAGAACAGCAGGGGTCATCTTAGTGTTGAATGCACAAACCTCAAACACACGGTGGCGCTGGTCAGCAGACTTTACTTACATGTCCAGACGAGCTGACCTTGCTTGTAATTTGAGACAGATCTGGTGGTTTAATCATTTGTGGTCTGAGTATGAAGTAAGGGCTCAGGCCTGTGGGCCTGGAGGTGGAGTTATCTAGAGGGTGTGGGGCTGGGGGTCCATTCAAGTCCGCAGCAGAAGAAAGCTTCTTCTCCTGACAGCTGGTTTCTTGTCTGGTCTGGTTGGCTGTGCACCTCACTAGGAATTTAAAACCTAACCCACCTTCCCTTGCAGGGTCTAAAGGGGTCTTGTGTTTGCTCTGCTTTTCAGTGGACTTCTCTGGACCTCCCACCATCATCTACTACTGTTGTTTAACAATGAAAGGTAAGCCATAGAGACCTTCACTTCAGACCCTCTGGCTTTAATCCAGATGTTTGTTTGCTCTCTAGTCCTGCTGTGACCTCAGAAGTTCTGTCTCTTGCAGTGGACCATGTTCTTCTCCTGTGGATCTTCTCTTTGGTGCAAGAATGGACATTATGCCTGGCTGAGGAGGAGAATTCAGCACCAGCCCAAACTGGTGAGTAGACAATATGTGTTGTCAAATAATCTCTTGGGTAAACACTTAAAAATCAGGGTTCTTTAGTAAAGAGAATGGTTATTAATAGATCCATTAACACTCAAAGAACCATTTCCATGAATAAAGAGTCCTTTCCATTATGAAATGATTAGAGATGATAAAAATTGTTAGAGAAGGTTCCATTTAGAATCCTTTTGAAAAGTGTTCTATATGGCACCAAAAAGGGTTCTTCTAGAGGTACTACTTCTTTCAGTAGTCAAGAAGATGGTTCTATATAGAGCCATGAACAATAATTTGCATAATGGATTTGCTCTTCAGATTGATGGAGACTGCAATGAAGAGGGTTCTACATGGAACCTTTTTGAAAGGGTTCTATATAGCACCAAAAAGGGTTCTAATCTTGTTACAATGCAATACTTATAATAATAGAACCTTTTTCAAAATTGTTCTATATAGAATCCTCCGTAGTGCATTCTGCATCAGCCTGAACCAGAACCATATGAAGCAAAGAACCCTTTGTTCATGCATTTTCTTTACTGAAGAACCCTTGAAGAACCACCATTCTTTTGTGCTGCTCAGAAAGGTTAGGTAGTCAGATGTTCCATTCCAAAAGAAAAAAAAACAGGAGGCAAGGATTTTGTTCCCAGGTGTGTTAATCTTCCTCTGGAGGTATGTGTGAGGACTGAAGAGCGTGTCTAGGCTTGATCGGGATGAGTCCACATGATCAGTATCCATGCTCTCATTCAGTGTAACATATTTTCACACAGATTGATGTCAGACATAAATCTACTGAGTGGTAGCAGAAATGCATAGACTTGGAAAAAAAAGCCAAAAAAAAACCACATGAGTTTCACCACCGTTTACCACCAAGAGCTGTTTAAACATTGATGTAATTATCTAACAGCAATTCAAGACTCTGTAAGAGGTTTGTAGTGCATGCAGTGTTACTATGGTGAAATAACACAACTTTTCCATAAACAGCTTTAGTTATAAAGCCAGAATAAACATAAATTCATGTCAGGACTGCAGCTGAACTTCTTTGTTTTTAGTAGTAAAGTTTATCAGCAGAGGAACATAAGGAAGTTTGTTTGACGCTGTCTTTTTGGATTATTTTTAGAAAAAGCTCCTCCAAAATGAAAGGCATTTCCAATAAGAAAGCAGAACAGATGAAATGACCATTGTAATGTTATGAAACCCAATTTTTAACTTTCTGGGGCTCCCATCATTGGCCAGTCCTAACAATTCCCAATTTCTGGACACTTGGGAGTAACGCTGGTTACCCTTGTTCCCTTAGCCAATTGGTTTGAGTAAACTGGTAATTCATGGGCATTTTCTCCAGTTGACTGGCAAAGGGAGAGAGAAGAATAGAAAAATACACCAAAGTGGCTGATGATTTCTAATGTATTTTGTCCCGAAAAGGATTGAATTATGTTTTGTGAAAATGTTTTCTTAACATGTAGTGAGTTTTTGGACAGAAACACTGTTTCTCAGTGGATTTGAAACAAGCAGTCAAGATGGGGTTGCAAACCTTTGGACAGTTTCCTTGGTTGGCATATGTTGCCAGGCCTGCTTGTTTGGTCACCTTTCTGCTTTCAGTTTTGTCTTAATTAAGTGAAAAGCTGCTTAATTGGGTTGAGTTCAAGTGATTGACTTTGCCATTAAAGAATGTTCCTTTCTTTGCCTTAAGAAGCTCTTAAGGTTAAAGTTAGGGACTGAAGGTTTCAGGTCATTATCCATGTGTACTGTGATGTGCCATCTTATCGATTTGCCAGCATTTGATCAGAATATATAGCTCTATCCACTTTTATCAGAAATTACATTTATTAGCAGCCAGACATGCTGATTCCACTGCAGTACCTTCACCATGTTTTACAGATAGTGTGGTATGCTTCATATTTGCATATTTTTTTTTTTCATTTGTCAGCGCAATCTTGTTTCACAAGCTAGGAAACCAGGAGTCAGTAGGGACCTTCTTTTTCTTGCAACAAACATAAAACTGCCCCTGGATTTTGTCAGCAAACAAATAAAAATGGAAATTGCATAAGACCAAGGAACCTGGCTGCTCTCCAGACAACCAGGATGTATTTTACCTGCAGCTAGTAAACTCACCCATACTTCACATTCTCTGTTGTTTTCCTCAGTGTCCTCTCTGACCTTCTGTCTGTGAACAAGAAAACCAGTAGCACAGTGTGGGACAGGAACTGTTAGAACTCAAGACTGGTTATCTTTCACATAATGCATGTGACCACATTTCATTCAGAAGTTGAACTATATTGGGGGAATGTCAATCATGGAAGCAGAGAGGAAAAGTTATGAAACAGTGAAAACACATTTAATGCCTGGTTCTTTTATTAAGCCATTATTATTTATATGAGTAATACAAAAGCACAGAAAATCCATTTACACCAGAGACCTTCAAATAAAATGTAATGATCATCCATTATTATGCTCTGTCTTGTGTTTTCAGTGAACCCCTGTTGCTACTACCCCTGTCAGAACTGGGGCATTTGTGTGAGGTATGGGCTGGATCGATATGAATGTGATTGCACTAGAACCGGATACTATGGAGAAAATTGCACTATTCGTAAGTGATAATGTTTTTCCGTTTCATTTCTTTACCTTGTTATATGCTCTTATTTTGCAGCACAATTGTGTTTTCCTACCAAAAACTATTCTTATACTCTTAAAATTGTCATGTAATTAAAACAGAATTCTTATTTGTTTCATGTTTTTATTATTTTCTGTCCCATAATTAAGGTTCTACTAGTTAACCTTTAGTCCATAAAGTACAAATGCTTTGTGATGAAACTTCCTATTCAGCCTACAGCAGTTTTGCCCCTCCCATTCTTGATGACAATATAAGTACACTTTCAACCTGGAATGCTTTTTGAAAGAGAATTTTTGAAATTTTTTTACATAAACCTTGTGTTTTTAAGGTGGTAGTAAGTTCAGGCTCCAGCAAATGAGCAAGACATTCACTGCACTGTACCACCTCTTGTCAGCCAATGAATCCTGTTGCACACCCTGCAGATATTTATAGCCTGATCATCATCATGAAGCACCATCTGCAGCAGGCTGAATACGCTACCACCTTAAACACAAGGTGCTTATTTTTTGTCCAGTGACCTTATTCTGTTGTAAAGGTGCAATGACATATACATCCTGTTTAACTGTAAGGCATAAAGAGAGGAGAGGAAATTATCATTCAGGTTGATTTTGTCTGATAAAGCAGACTTCTGAGCAATTAGAATAAAAGTCAAATATAGGAGACGGGGCCTTTAAAACAAAGGTACGGCAAGTATAATAAAAAGCGCTATAAAATTTAATTAATAATTTAATTTTGATTAAACTTTTAATAGTTAATAGTTATTTTAACATGAATCAAATAGAATGATCTAACCATGAATTTGAAGGGTTCTTCCTAGAACTCTGGCATATGAAGGTTCTTCAAACATAGCTCTTTGAGGAATCACCCATTGGAAGGGTTTTACAGAACCAAACGTTGTGTGGTATCTTATGACAAATAGTTTTTGGCACTTTTTCATACATTTTGTAACAGTCAGGCCAGATCACTGCAGGCGTCTATTCCAGAACTGCTTTATTTCTACTATCTCTGTGAATACTGAGGAATGTAATGTGTGATATTAAGTGTTTATTCTTTTCTAAACTTACTCTCTAGCACCAGATGTCTGCAAAAGGATCTGGAGAAACTGTAATATAAACAAACACTGAGAGCCAATTCTCACACACTGTTATCATTATAATCATTGCACATACCTGGCAGACCTCTCTGGGTTCAGCCCACAGCAGTCGTGTGCCCGGTAAGAGTTGCTGAGTAGAAGGTTGTACCGTGTTCTGATTCAAAGCTTTGTCAATTTAAACTGAATATAATAGAGAAATATAGAAAGACTGAGACTGTAGATATTAGATGAGATCACATACCACACAGAGTACAGAGTAAGTGCTAGGCCTTTGTTCTGGATCTCAACACTTTTGCTGTGATTAGTTACCGTATTGCTAAGGGGCCTAATGACGTCTCTGTTTTTAACTTTGTTCAGTTACATTTTGGTTGGAGATACATTTCGCTCTCTAATCAGTTAGCAGTTATATTCAACTGAAATTCAGATGTTTTAGGCAGTGATGCCTAAAGGCAGTGGTTGGTGTGGCGGAACAGATAACACCACCAGCAAGCCACCACACCATGTGGGAGACGGGTTCGATTCCCAGTCTGGGCAACTGTGCTGTGACTCCCAACACTGCTCTGGCCCACCTCTGTAATATGAGTAACCTTGTAAGTTGCTCTGAATTAGATTGTTAGCTAAATGCCTTAAATGGAAATGATGCAAAATGTTCAAACGTCACCACAAGGCTGAGGGTCAGGGCACTGTGTGGAGGGGGAGCAGGAGTTATGTGCTCTCTCCCCTCATCACACCCAGTCTTATGCTGGTCAGCACATGTGTCTGTTATCTGCTGTATCAGAGCATTGTATGTGACAGGGGAGAGTCCTAACAGGGTTGGGAATCCGCATTTCCAAACTGAAATGGAAAATTGGGGTTAAAAAAACACAGGTCAGTAGGCACAAACATAGGACCACACACATGGGTTGGAATCTGAACCAAATGATCAAATTTGCAGCATTTTCTGTTAGTTGTGATAAAGTCACTGGAACATCATGTGTTGCATGGCCCATTTCACTGTAAATCTGTTATAAGACTGTTATCTGGAATCTCATCTTAAGTGTGATAGTCGGCACAAATATTTGGCAGTCTGCAGAATATAATCTCTTCTGAGCTTCCTCATTGACCTGAGCTCTCGATGTACTGAGATGACCTGTATAACCTAAATGCACAAACCATAACTACTGCAACATAACATTTCTGTGATGATGAGCCGGGTTTGAGTGATTGTGCAAATTAAGTAACCTTTGTAATTTAGTAATCAATGAAATTGTTCAAAAATATAAAATGCCCCAGATATGCTCTAGATAAATGAGTGATGATGACTGAAGATATCAGTCTCAGTCAGTTTGACAGGATATTTATATATATATATGAAGATATAAAACTCAGATAGCACTGCTTCAAATGAAAATCTTTCCCTGAGGCATGCAGTTTCATAATCATCACTCTTTTACTCATGAATACACAGACTCTCTTGCATACGGGTGTTTCAAAAATGTTCTTCAAGTGATGCCACAGGAGATCCACTTTTTGCCCACAGAAGACCCTCTTTCGGCCCTCAGAAGAAACCACTTTTGGTGCAAAGCAAAACCTTTTTTGGTCAAGTTTCAAGTTTATTCTATTTATGTAGCACTTTTAACACTTTTAATAACAGAACCTTGAGTGTTCACAAAGGACTTTACAAAAAGAGAGAAGAGACAGACAAAATACATACAGACAACATTATAATATAACATTAAAACAAGTTACAGATGATGTTTCCCTGAGGTCCAGTGGTGATCTATTTCATACCTGAAGATTATTTAAAGCTTTAAAACTAGTGAATACATTTTTGTATTGTAGCCAGAGATGCAGATATAAGGATGCTAAAATGGGGGCAATATGATGTCTTTTTTTATCCACTAGAAAACAGGCTGCTTCTTTTTGAACCAGCTGAAAGCAGCTAATAGATTTTTAGCTTAATTCTAAATATATTCCATTACAATAAACCATCTGAGAGGAAATAAAAGCATGGACCCAGACTAAGCTGTAGACCACTGTCTGGATTTGTTTGATTTGTCAAATGTTGGCTAAAAATTCCCAGATCTGGCAGGTAAGTCTGTATAGACTTAGGTGAACCAAACAGGACAACCTCCTTCTTGTTATCATTTCATTGTAAGAAGTTGTTGGGCAAATTCTATTAATCTCTTTAAAGAGAACCTCTGAAGAACCACATTTGTGAAAGAGATCTGTTCCTTTTTAACTAGAGATCAGGACCTTTAAACAGGGTTCTTTGGGGAGCTGTAACTGGTTCTTATGATGGTTCACTCACCTTTATTCTTAAGGGCTTATTAGATTTAAGAATTCTGCCACAGAAACACCCATAGCATGAACAGACATGCAGTGGGGAGGGCCTGGCATGACATGCTGACCACTGTAGTGGAGTTTTAAAAAAGCTTAACAAATGCCAATCTTAGGTAGGCACCATTAAACAAATGCTCCGTAACTCAGTACGGATGTTTGGAACATGTAGGTTAGACATTCTCACACAGATTAACATTTTTTCCAAATGCATGTTGAAATAGAACATTGAGCAACCATCCAACTTTCACAAATTTTACCTCAAGTAAAAGTAGAGTCTGAACTTCAATATCAATTTGGACAAATGTGGTTGATTTTATTAACAATATTTTATCAAAAGGGAGTAATGTTTAACACAAACATAAGCAGTGAAATTCCAAAAAATGTACATAAGGAACATCTTCCCCTCCTGGTATTTTTCCAAGTGTTCAGCCTGTCATTGCTGCCCAAATATCTTAAAAATATTATTGCATGACTAAAGATTCAGATTGATGTAGAATGTGCTGTATTTGGAATATATACTTTTTAAAAGGGTTCTATGTAGCACCAAAAAAAGTTCTACTGTTGTTATGATGTCAAAGTTGTAATAATAGAAGAACCCCTTTTTACCATATAGAAACCTTTTTTAAAAAGAGCCCTCAACAGCACACTCTCCATCAAGCTGAAGAACCCTTTATAAATGCAAAGGGTCCTTTGAGTGTTCGTGGTTCTATATAGAACCATTTTCTTTACTAAAGAAGAATTCCTTGACTGTCCCTTTATTGATAAATATATAAGCTCCTTTATTTATTGGAACTGTTGAGGAACCTCTCACGGAACCTTCAATAAAAAGACAAGGGCCTCTTGCAAGTTTCTTAAAGCACCTTAAGAGGTTCCTTTCTGTCACCTTTAGGGAGGAGGAGTTGGACATAGGTGCAGGGTTAAGGATTTTACTACCAACAGTACAAAGCAAAAAGCAAAGCAAAAGGACAAAACAGTCAGACTAGGAATGCAAACAAGAGACAAAGGAAACCATATGAGACAAAAAGAAACACAGAAACAAAGGAGCTACTTATACACAGACTCCGATAAGGCACCCCAGGGGAGGATAATGAGAGGGCAGGGCCACAAAGGAGACACAGGTGGGAACACTAATGAATAGGTGGATCTAGGGCAGGGACAGGGATCAAAACAGAAACAAAGCCATTTGCAAAAGAATAGATGTTAAAACAAACAATCATTTGCAGGAAAAAGAAATGAAAAGCAGGGAACAGCAAGGCAAAAGTGACACTCTCAAACATCAAAGAAATGAATTTTACCCTGTTGTCTTAATATTCTGCATTCTCCCCATGACCTGTTGTCCAAGGTCCAAGTGTCAAAAATTACCCCCTTTCACTAAACCCCTAAAATAAAAGAACTTAATTGAGTGTTAACTCCCCGCCTTTGCTTGAGGAAACAACCTATTTGAGGTTTCTCTCTTCACATTGCAGAAAGACTGCATTTAATCAGTGGCTACCACTCGTTTTATAGTTCTATACCTTCAAAAAGTAGCAGAAATATACACAACAGTTATTTTTCACTTTTCCGAAAAATAAAACGGGCTGCTAAGTGTCCTTAAATGGACTTCATGTGTACTTTAAATTTCAATACTGCTAGCAAATGTGTATTCAGTATTTAACTTATAAAGTAGCTTCTTTAAAGATTATGTTATTATTTGAGTTATAACTCAAATAATCAAATGTCTGAATTACAATTATTCCAAACCAATGAATAAATGGAAAGAAATGTTTTTACTGACAACAACAATATGTAGAACATACTTCACAAAGCAGTGAGTAAGTGTGTAAAGCTGCATTCAGGAACAGCATTGGCGTCTCTAAAGAATGAAGAAGAGATGTCACCTTTTGGACGTATATTTCTACTTTCAGTGTAAACGTGCTGTATAAATACATTTTAAAGAAATTTTTGTTTCCCTCATGTTCTTTTTCCTTTATGTCTTGATATATTCACTACTTCAGGTTTTCAATTTAAAAGTTATGATTTTTTTTTTCTATTTAAAAGTCAAATTTATAAAAATCTGTTATCAGATATCAGATATGCCAGGAAATATGCTTGAACCACTGATGTGTTGACATAATGTGAATCTGTCAGTAAAACTTCATGATCATTGGACCAATACAAATGCTGCAAATTCCCTGAAATAAAATTGTTTTACATTGATGTCCATTGAATGTACTAAAATGCATTTGCAGAACAGCGATGACACACTTGATGTTTAAACTAAGAATATTAGGACAAATGCTGATGCACAAACCATATCTACATATACACTCACTGTCACATTACAGCCTCAAGAATGTACATTTTCTCCTTTTTTCTTTCTTGTAGCTGAATTCTGGTCCAGAGTCTATGAGCTCCTGAAGCCTAGCCCTGATTTCTCCCACTACATCCTGACCCACTTCCACTGGTTCTGGGACCTTATCAATAAGACCTTCTTGAGGGAATGGCTCATGCGCATTGTTCTTACAGGTCAGTGGTCTTGAGAAAAATATTCCAGATAGCAGTCCTTTAATGTTCCAATGAAGTATTCATTGGATTGGATTGGATCTATTATCAGAGAGTTTGTTGCATGAAATTATTAATATTAAATAAAAATGATCTTTAGTTACATTGCATATTGCATATATTAAAATGCAGCTCCACTCATGTTGGTGCCTGGTCAGGGACATAGCCCATGTAATTGTTATTCAGGGGCTCTTTATTAAAGGCAATGTTTCAGAATCAACTCAAAGAACAATATAGATGCTGAAATGGTTCTTTGCAGGTTAATGGGTTCTTTGGATTTGAGGAACATATTTGTAAATAGTTCAAAGTAGAACCTTTTTAATGATTCTTTATAGCACCAAAAAGGGTTCAATTAGGTCTAGGAGTAGTGATGTCCTGATGCAGTGTATTGGTTCAGGGCTGATGTAGACATATTTCAGTGAATTGGCTATTTTAGTCCCGATTCAGTTACCATTCTTTGTTTTAACCATGGTGTTCAGAGTAGTATCTGCTGTCAGCAAGGTGCCATTAATGGATTTTATTTTTGGCCATGGCAGCCTGAGCAATGTCTCAAAGGTCCTTGTAAAAACTATGTGTACTTGTATTGTGCTGTTCTTTACTTATACTTTTGGAGACAATATTTTGTAGTAAAGCACTGCTAAAATGTAATTACAATTATACTTAGGTACATTTAAGTATACTGGTCATATGTTATTTTCTCCACTCTTCTGATACAGTTGAAGTATATTAGTCTGAGCTGCCTGATTGAGCACTAAATACATTAAAAGTACTTAAATGATTATAACTGTAACACAACACTGCGTATTAATCATATATTTAGCATATCTAAATGTGTAGTCCCAGGATGTAATTAGCAGACAAATATACTTAAACTGTATTAGTCGAATATAACATTTGACCAGTATACTTAAGTATATATCAAGGGTATCATTAATTATATTTTAGTAGTGCTTTAGTAAAAATGAGTGGTTCCGAAATAAGAGAACATAAGTATACTCTACAAGGGTCAATGAAAGAAGAGGAAGTTAATTAAGAGGAAGTTAAGGCTAACGCTAATGAACATGTGCTATAGATAACAGCAATAGTTAACAAACAACAGATATCACACAAACAAAGCTGAGCTGAGTGGTCAGGGAGGCCAGTCAGACTTTACTATAAGATACTGAACACCCTGTAAAACAACCGTTTTAAGAAAAGCGCTTCTAAACTATGTAAATGAGTCCAGAATGTCTGCATTATTGCTGCATTACTAATACAAACACATGGGTATCAGACTGGATCGGCGGCCAAACAATGTGATCAGGACATCCCTAGTTATTATATTTTCTTCAATATTATGTAAATGCTTTAAATGATGTTCCTTCTTTGGAAACATTAGTGGTTCCTCTGTTAAACCCTGCATCCAACCACAAGCATTACACAATTACAGTGTGGTCAAGACACATTTTGCACTGTACTTTCTTACGTACATAAATCTGGCTCTCAGTCTAACGTGGAAGCTTGTCCTGAGATATATAAACACAAGGCCATCAAACATTTCTCACAGTCGGCAGACAGATCCTTCACAGCTGATGGACATCAGTCCAGACCTCAACACAGTATCCAGTATAAATATTTGCAAAGCGCACATTGGTTTGGGGTTTAGTCATCATGTCTTGCCTCACTGAATCACTTTGTGTAAATCAGAATCCGTTATGTTCCATGTCTTTATGTGGCTCTACATCTACAATGTGGATTTATAAGATATAAAGTCTGCAGCCTTCTCACCACCACAGACTTTTAGTCCCAGTTCAGTTCTGATTCTTTGTTTTAACCATGTTGTTCAGAGTGCCACCTGAATTTTTAGATTCTATTAGGAGAATTATTTTGAGAATTGAACCTTGTTTGCTCAGTGTAAGGCCCACCCCACAGGATTTTGGTTCAAAAAGATTAAACCACATACAATGAGTCTGCACTTATTTTGTTCTTAGTCATCGTTCAGTTTCCACACTCCTACACTACCAGATCTACCCCAGATATTTTCAAATTACACCCCCGAATCAGATTACCCACCAGTTCTGTCTCTGTTGTCACACAATCTTTGTGACTATTGCTCAAAACAACAGGAAGACAACAGTGAGACACAGATATTTGTGCTAATGTGAAAGAAAATGTGAAAAGTGAAATAGTTTTTACAGTATCAGTGAGAAATTCTTTGAGGACATCATCTCAGCTCTTGGTACAACTCTACTACAGAGCAGCGGGAGTAAGATGTATATAAGATTTTCTTGGCAACTGATATAAACCTATATATTTATGAGGCATATTGTAACGGGTTGAAATTATTATAAATTTGAGAAAAGCAGCCTGATTTTTGTTTAAGTAGGGCTGGGCTAAACCTTTTTTCCAAACCTTTTCACATTTAAACCAAAAAATTGTTCCATCTGCAAAACATTGTCCCAGTAGCCTTCTAGCTTGTCCATGTGATCTTTAGCAAACTGCAGACAGGCAGCAATTTTGTTTAGGAGGGTATTAACTTCTCCTTGCAACCCTGCCATGCACACCATTGTTGTCCTTTGTTCTCCTGATGGTGGATTCATTAACATTAGTCAATTTGGGAAAGACCTTTAGTTGCTTAGAAGTTACCCTGGGTTCCTTTGTGATCTCATTGAGCACTACACACCATACTCTTGGTGTTTTTTTTGGTCAAACACTCTTTGTTATAATAATATAGTAATGGTTGGAATCCCATTTTTACCAAGATGGTATTGTAACCTTTTCCATGTTTTTATGTGGCTCTATGTCTACGATGTGGATTTATGAGATATAAAGCCTGCAGCCTTCTCACCACCACAGACTTTTAACATTTTCATTAGAATCTTCAAATGGTTTTTATCATAATTTGATATAATATTAAGAGGGTTCCATTTCACTTTTAAATGGTTACGAGTACTGGTGTATATTGGGTCGGGGCTGATCTAGGCATATTTTAATGGATTGGTTATTGGTTATTTTAGTCCCAATTCAGTTCTGATTCTTTGTTTTAACCATGTTGTTCAGAGTGCCACCTGAATTTTTAGATTATATTAGGAGAATTATTTTGAGAATTGAACCTTGTTTGCTCAGTGTAAGGCCCACCCCACAGGATTTTGGTTCAAAAGGATTAAACCACATACAATGAGTCTGCACTTATTTTGTTCTTAGTCATCGTTCAGTTTCCACACTCCTACACTACCAGATCTACCCCAGATATTTTCAAATTACACCCCCGAATCAGATTACCCACCCGTTCTGTCTCTGTTGTCACACAATCTTTGTGACTGTTGCTCAAAACAACAGGATGACAACAGTGAGACACAGATATTTGTGCTAATGTGAAAGAAAATGTGAAAAGTGAAACAGTTTTTACAGCATCAGTGAGAAATTCTTTGAGGACATCATCTCAGCTCTTGGCACAACTCTACCACAGAGCAGCGGGAGTAAGATGTATATAAGATATTTGTTATAAACCTGATATAACTGATATAAACCTATATATTTATGAGGAATATTGTAACGGTTTGAAATTATTATACATTTGAGAAAAGCAGCCTGATTTTGAATTAAGTAGGGCTGGGTTGATATAAGTTGATATTTGGATTGTTATCAGGATATGAACAGAGCAAGATATGAGCTGATATAGTTTATAGTTTAAATCGAGTTTAAAAGTTTTTAAGTAACGTTCTGTTTTAATGTTGGTAAAACCTTTTTTCTGCTCCCTCACTCTGCTCCGCCCCCTTTCATGCTCTTATGGGCACACTACGGAGGGGACATGAGATTTAGTGTATATGAAGAAGAAATGAACATCAAATTTCAATATGTTTAAATATTGTAAAAAAAGAAAAGGTATTTCATGGGGTGTCCTAATGTTTTCAGATTGTGTGTGTGTATATATTTAGACAGTAAAACATAAACAAAAAGACACAAAAATTTAACAATTGCACATTTATTTATTGAGGAAAAACTGTCCAATATTATTTATCTATTAGTGGCAAAATTATGTGAACCTATCACATATTAATTAGTCCTGGACACTGGCTTTATTTTAGTCTATTTCTCTTTACAAAACAGCTTGAGCTCTGTTTTATTTGGGTTTAAGGTGAGGACTTTGACTTGGCCATTCTAACACATTAACATTATCCTTCTTTAGTAGATTGTTCTATCATTCTTTGGTAGAACAACTTGTGTGCTTAGAGTCGTTATGTTGCTCACAGACAGATGTCCTGACATTTCCCTTTAGAATTTGCTGTTATAAAATAGAATTAATTGTTCCATCAATGATAGCAAACCTTTCTGGCCCAGAAAACAGGGTCAAACCATGATCCTACCACCACTGTGTTTCTCATTTAAACCAAAAATATTGGAATCCAATTTTTTTAGAAATGTTTTTTTTTTTTTTTTTTTTTTTTTTTTTTTTTTTGTAAAATCGGGTGCTGTGAGAGCAGGGGGCAGAACAGAATGAGGAAAGAAGATTTAAACAGAAAAAGACTTTAAAACTCAATATATACAATATCGCCTCAGTCAATTTGTGCTCTGCTTATGTCCTGATATCATCGTAAATATTGATATACTTCCTGACCCTAACTAATAGTAATGTCAAATGTAGTCACTTTGAAATTATCGCACAGTTGAACTGTTGGCATCATCCAAATTCTGCAGTGTTATGTTAAGGGTTGCCACGTAACTGAAAATCACACCAGGAAAATTAATTTGGCCACCGTTTCTTTGAAAAACAGGTGGGTAGAGTGTGGTATTAACAGGATGTTGTTGGCTTCTTCTCTGCTGCAGCTGCACTAACTTCTGTATCCACAATCTAAACATTAAACCTATAGAGGTTCTCCATTGGTCGTGTTCTTTGCTCTTGAGATAGACCAACAGAGACATTTTGCTATTCAAGCAGAGTATTATCTGTAATTTTTGTAAAGCGGAAGCTGTCCAGAAATAAGCATGAACAACTGAAGGTTACATATTGTACAAAGCAGAAGACCACACATAAGACATTAAAGCTGCTCATCAGCTTTGAACAGGCCTGTGTTTGGACACGTTTAGATAGCAGTGAAAACAAGACTTTTAAATGTCTGTAACATTTTCTCTGTTTACTTTAATCTAATCTAATGCTCCTCCTGACTCATCCTGAAGATGCAGAGGTTAGTGTTCACAGTCTTCTGCACTCCTGTTCCCCAGTAGTTCAGCTGCTTCTGCACTTTTGTGCTCCTCTAAAGTGGCTAGAACCTGCAATGACATAACATCCTGTCCATATTTACCCAGCCTCTGCCAGTGGGTTGAGGCCCAGTGAGAGTGTTGATTTACTACTTTATCACTTCCTCCCATAATCCTGTTAGACACCCCTTTCCTCTTTTTGAATATGATGTTGCGTGAGAATTCACCATCCTCTGACTGACGCCCATAGTGCCTGTTCGACTGAACGATGAGATTGACTTGTCACATTTGAACTCCTTTTTTATGCCTGTGTTCACTCCAGTGTCAGTTGGGCCCCTGAGTTGCTATGGTAATTCATGTACTCCACAGCAAACCTTCAAATTCCTCACATCCCTCTGCTGCTGCCAAGAGTTATTGGCACTTGAGCCCTTTCTGCTATCTCTCCAGTTAACCCTCCAAAGCTGTGCTCAAGAAGTTACATAACCTTAGCACAGGGGAGCAGCCTGAGCGGCCCAAACCAAAGGCCATTATGAAATAAAAGGCCACTATGTAGCGTCTTATATAAATAAATACACCGATCAGCCATAACATTGTGTCCTTTTACATTCACTGACCACTTTATCAGCTTTTGTACCATACAGGAGCACTTTATAATTACGGACTGTAGTCCATCGGTTTCTCTGCATACTTTGTAGGCTCCTTTCACTCTGTTCAGTGCAGGTAATTATGTCATACTCAGCACTACAGTGACACTGACCCGGTGGTGTCCGCTGGTTCAAGTGGACCAGACACATCAGTACTGCTGGGGTGTTTAAACCCATTAGTGTAACTGCTGGACTGGGAATAAAAAAGAAATACATATCCATCCAACATTGTCCTGTGGGCAGCATCCTGTGACCACTGATGAAGGATTAGACAATGACCAGCACAACGTGTAGAAACAGATGAGCTTCTTCTACAAACATGTGACATTAAAGCTGCTCATCAGCTTTGAACAGGCCTTTGTTTAGACACGTTTAGATAGCAGTGAAAACAAGACTTTTAAATGTCTGTAACATTTTCTCTGTTTACTTTAATCTAATCTAATGCACCTCCTGACTCATCCTGAAGATGCAGAGGTTAGTGTTCACAGTCTTCTGCACTCCTGTTCCTCAGTAGTTCAGTTGCGTCTGCACTCTTGTGCTCCTCTAAAGTGAGCAGCTATTATGAAAGTCATACTCAGTACTACAGTGACACTGACCTGGTGGTGGTGTGTTAGTGTGGTCCACTGGTTCAAATGGACCTGACACAGCAGTAATACTGAAGTGTTAAAACCCCTTAGTGTAATTGCTGGACTGAGAATAGTCCACCAAACAGAAATATCCATCCAACGGTGTCCTTTGGGCAGCATCCTTTGACCACTGATGAAGGATTAGACAATGACCAGCACAACGTGTAGATACAGATGAGGTTCTGTCTCTGACGTTACATCTACAGAGTGAACCAAGTAGGTAGGAGTGTCTTATAGAGTGGACAGTGAGTGGATATAGTGTTCAAACACTTCAGCAACTCTGCTGTGTCTGAGTCACTCATACCAGCATGACACACACTAACATTCCACCACCACCTAAACGATTTCTGCTATGTGGTGGTCCTGTGAGGTCCTGACCATTGAAGAACAGGGTAAAATTGTTGGCCCCATAAATAATGAGGAAAGTGGGTACACAGGACTGACTCAGTGTCTGCAGAAACACCTGGTGTCTGCACTGGTTGCTATATATAGAGTATATCCATTTACTGGATTTTCACTGGTGGAGGGGTGTGTCTTCATTAAAAATTTCAGTTGTAGCAATATGCAGCCAGCAGTGTGTTGCAAAGAGTCAAAAAGGATTCTTTGAGCAGTGCCACTGAAAAGACATTTCAGGCACTTCAATGGATTTTCTCAAGTGCATGAAAAGGTGCTTCATGGTGAAAAAAACAACCTATTTTTCAGGCAAACCTTCATATTATATAAATGTTCTGAAAAATAACTAGCTGTTACTAGAATCACAGTCCTAGAATTGAACTGATGTTATCTCAAGCATGACTTTGCCAAAACTGAAATAAAAAACTATATTAGTAATTATTATTATTATTATTATTATTATTATTATTATTATTAATATTATTATTATTATTATTATTAATAATAATATTGGATCATTTTCCTCAATAAATAAATGGAATCACTGTGTACGATTATTATTTTTTAGTTTTGTGCATTAGAAAAGTTCAAAGAGATTCCTTTTCCTATCATTCAAAAAAATTTCAGTCGTTCCATTGCAACATTTTTGGCTCTGTCCTCTCGCAGTGCGATCCAACCTAATACCCAGCCCTCCCACCTACAACTCCAGATATGACTATGTGAACTGGGAGACATATTCCAATAGCACCTTCTACACTCGAATCCTGCCCCCAGTGCCACTGGACTGCCCAACACCAATGGGGACTAAAGGTAGGCTTTTGCTTTTAAAGGCCAAGTGTTTCGTCTTTTGAGAAATAAATATATGTATTACAACACTTTAAAGGAACGAGTGATTCCTCTGTGAAGACCTTTTTGGAATGCCTCAGCCTTATTTCCTGTGCAGCTGCTGTAACTAATATTTCAATTCTCTGCAGGAAAAAGTGAGCTTCCAGACCCCAAGCTGATCGTGGAGAAGTTCATGTTGAGGCGGAAATTCAGGCCAGACCCTCAGGGAACTAATTTAATGTTTGCTTTTTTCGCTCAGCATTTCACCCATCAGTTCTTCAAGACACACAATCGAATGGGGCTGGGCTTTACCAAAGCTCTGAACCATGGGGTGAGTGCTTTAGAAGATCAGTGGATAACAACAGGGGAAACATTTGATATGGCTGAGTAATGTATTGGCTATGCTCCCATGGTTGTCTCACTGTGTATGTTTTCTATGCTGACTCATTGCTGTTGTGTTAGTAGCATCCAAGAAGAGTTTTAAAGCAATTAGAACAGTTGCAAGAGTTTAAGAGAGGTCACATCGTAGCGTACCTGGAAGCAGGATGGTCTTATCAATGTATTGCTCACCATCCTATATCACAGCACTCTGTAGCAGTAGAGAAGAAGGCACGCAAGACATGAAGGATTTAGGAGACCTACACAAACCATGGAGAGGGAGATCCAATGAATTGTCTTACAGTCACAGAGTGACCCAATAACCATGATTGCACACATACAGTGAGACTCTCCATGAATCATCCTGTTAGTGCCAGCACCACTAGCAGATAGCTGCAGGATGACAAGTGCCTTTAACACCATGTGAACATCACCAAAGACTGCAATGGTGTCATGCAGACTGTATGGAGACAGAATGGTAGGGGGTCATCTTCAACGAGTCTTCCTTTTGTTTTGGTAACAACCAAGAGACAACCAACGAATCTGTGGCACCATCAGACCTATTCCTGATTGAAAATATGTGGACACGCTGTCAACACTCCACCCCTACCTCAAAAACTGCAGGAACTAAGTGAGAATATTAAAGTATGGGATGGATTTTCACAGGACACCATTAGGAACTTATGAATCCTTATGCCAAGATGTCTGGCATGTTGTGTTAGCATTTCCCATACTGAGAGACACATTTTTTATTAAATCTTATTAAATACTTAAATACAATCAAGAAAATATTGTGAATTGTCAGCCTTTTTTCAAGCTTTTTATGGAATTTGCTGTTGGAAGTTTCTAATCCTGTTGCAAGAGCTGCATTAATATGCCATCCTCAAGGCCTCAACCCCCTGTTTCTTAATTCCTTTTGGATCTGTTCGATCCTCAGTATGTGTACAGTTATTTAGGACTACTATTTTGCACAATGCATGCACGTTAACAGCTGTTTATATGCCTGATTTCTTGCACAGGTGGATGCTGGACATATCTATGGAGATAACCTTGAACGACAGCTAGGCCTTAGACTGCACAAAGACGGGAAGCTGAAGTACCAGGTACAGCAGCTGGTGTGAAACGCCTGGCTTGTTATAAATCATCTACAGGCTCAGTATACCTCAGCCAAATGCTCATAAATTAAACATACTTTGACGTGGCAAAGTAAACTGATGAGAAAGTCTGGCATGTATATACTTGCAGGAACTAAACTCTGGTTTTCATAACATGAGGCCATTTCCACCTTGAATATCTAGAGCTCATTTTTGCCAATACAGTTTGTGCACTTTATTAGCATCACATGTGGTGTAATGCAAACTTTTGGGCTCCCTTACTCAAATTAGACATTATACAAATGAGACATTTTAATTGATAAGTGAAAATGGAAGTAATCAATGGCAACAAGGGCTATATGTGTGAATTTTCAGCTTGAGGTTCTTGCAGTGTGGGCTGTTGTTATGAAATTGCAGTTTAGAAGAACTGGGAAGATGAAATGGGGACAACCAGCAAAATTCTCTGAAATAACTTACTGTATGGAAATGAAGCAGATCAAAACCCCCATATGGCTGCCAGCAACCTGCTTGAAAAATCAGACTCAAGAATGTGGTGCATCATTCCAGTGAGCAGTGATGCTTGCACAAACATAATCTTTATGAAAGAGTCATAAGAGAGGAAACCTTATCTTGCTAACTAATCATAACATTTTATGTTTGAAGGATGCTCCACAATGTGTAGAGATGGCAAATGGGTATTTGATAACAACCAGCACAGGAATATTTGAAGAAAAAGGTGTTTGTTTAAACTCTGTGATTAAATATGAAACCTCACACAAATAAATCAAGAGATAAGGGGGGGTGACTTAAACTGGGTTCCTACACAAACTGGAAACACACCTACCTCCACTAACTTATTTCCTTCCTCAGAGTCACTTATTCTCAGAGTTCTCAGAGTTTAGTTATTTAGTTAGTTATTCTTTATTTTTTTTTATTCTGTTTATTCTCTCCCTACCTTCTCCCCTATTGATCTGTGGGTGCGGATAGTTGTAAAAAAGCATTTCACTGCATGTTGTACTGTGCATAACTTTGGACGTACCGGAGTAAGGCACTTCTGTTTCTGCTAGTTCACAAGGGCTCATTTTAAGGTTTGAACTTAAGGAATGTTAATGAGTTTTTTTTTTTGTTTGAATGGGCGACAGGAAAGCAGCTGAAAAAAAACCTTTCATTTCAGCTTTATGGAGTCTGCTGTGCCATCGCTGGTTTGTAGATTTCATCATCATGCCCATGTTCTGCATGTTTCAACAGGTCATAAATGGAGAAGTGTACCCCCCTACAGTTTCAGAGACAAAGGTGAACATGAGTTATCCTCAGTCGGTCCCTCCAGAACAGCAGATGGCCATAGGCCAGGAGGTGTTTGGCCTGCTGCCAGGCCTAAGCATGTATGCCACCTTGTGGCTGCGCGAGCACAACCGTATTTGTGACATCCTGAAGAAAGAGCACCCCACTTGGGGAGACGAGCAGCTGTTTCAAACCACCAGACTTATTATTATAGGTAAGTGGTCTGTACTATTGCTGTACTGTACCTTTTCATCAGTGAATCACTGTTGTCAGTCTATCTATCCTGTGGCATATGTGTGACGTATCAATACAGTAAGATGTGGAATAATTATTATATTGATATAATAATACATAATATATTATCTCATACATATATTCATTATTATATAGTTATATAATAATAAAGCATAGGTTGAGTTATGCATATGATTCTGTGGCTGCAAGCTGCAAAGTACAGTAAAAGTGATAAAATGGCAAAACCTCATAGCAGTGGAAGTCAGTGTTAATAGGTTGTAGTTCATGTATTTTGGACTTGGTTCATCATCATGAAATTTTGACACAGTGTAAATTCAATTCATGTTAAAACCTTTTTTTTACTATGATGTGGAACAGCTTAGGAACATCTGTATCAACCATCACCAGCCTGCACAATGCCTTGTTGACAACTGGGGTTTGTGAGGCTTCATGGGGTCTGCACCACACACAAACCCTACTTACCCTCAGCCCAAAACTGGTACTGAGACTCACTGGACCATCCCACATGTTAACAGTCCTCTAGGGTCCAGTTAGTAATCAATCTCATGAGCCCAGGTGAGGTGCTGTGTCTGGTGTTGTGTAAACAGGGGCACTCTAGTGGGTCTAAGGGAAGCTAAAGATCACTGCACTAAGCTGAATGTGGATGTGATTTCTGCCAGAGTCACTTCTCTGTTTGCAAACTGTTCTAGCCAGATGTAGTAGATCATGATCATTCAGTACCTGTGGGTGGCCACTGTGCTGTCCACTATCGGTGGTAACGCCCTCTGTGATTCTTCCTGGTACACATGTGATACTGTGGATAGAGGAATGATAAATGCCCACACAATTTCAGTCATTTTAGAGCTGTCTGTTCATTTTCCATGTGTTCGATGTTCATAATGTTTTCCAGGTGAAACTATTCGGATTGTGATCGAGGACTACGTGCAGCACCTGAGTGGCTACTTCCTGAAGCTAAAATTTGACCCGTCCCTGCTTTTCCGTGTGCATTTCCAGTACCAGAATCGCATTGCTGTGGAGTTCAACCAGCTGTACCACTGGCACCCACTCATGCCTGACAGTTTCTTTATTAACGGAACTGAATTCCCATACTCTCAGTTCATCTTCAACACTTCCATCCTCACACACTACGGTGTGGAGAAACTGGTCCAGGCTTTCTCAACCCAGCCAGCAGGACAGGTAACATTTGCTTAGATATTTTAAAAGCTGTATGGTCTGTTTTAGAATAGTTAATGGTGAGTTAGATTGGATGGATTTATCAAAAAGAAAAACAACAGCTTCAGTATTTTTAAGCTACTGTGGTGATGATGTGATGATGTCTAGCCAGAAAAGAGAAGTAATGAAATGAATGGTGTAATATTTTAACACACTCATGGTATGTTGATAAATGTTATTTGCAGTTGCTGAACAACAGGTTTTGCAAAATACCTCCAGGGCTCAATTCCAGACTGTTCTTTGGGCATAGACCAAGTCTGAAGCTTGCGCTCTCTCTCTCTCTCTCTCTCTCTCTCTCTCTCTCTCTCTCTCTCTCTCTCATGNCTCAAACATGGCGCAATCTTGCACGGATCAGCTGCACATTACCGTGCTATCATCTTGTTCACATATGAGAGCGGTGACACAAAGCCGGGTGATACTCTCTCTCTCTCTCTCTCTCTCTCTCTCTCTCTCGCTCTCACTCTCTCTCTCACTCTCTCTCTCTCTCTATCGCTCTCTCTCTCACTCTCTCTCTCTCTCTCTATCGCTCTCTCTCTCACTCTCTCTCTCTCTCTCTCACTCTTTCTCTCTCTCTCTCTCTCTATCGCTCTCTCTCTCTCTCTATCGCTCTCACTCTCTCTCTCACTCTCTCTCTCTCTCTATCGCTCTCTCTCTCTCTCGCTCTCTCTCACTCTTTCTCTCTCTCTCTCTCTCTCTCTCTCTCTCTCTCTCTCTCTATATATATATATATATATATA